>MU227924.1:464585-476529 GCA_018584345.1 Thuja plicata | reverse complement strand
CTGTTTGACTGTTCTGATCCAGCGATCATGCGACATGAAGAAAGGTGCAAGGTCAGAAGACATTTCGTTGACTTGCCTTTTCTTCATGCGATCACCCGACTGAGGGTGGGTCCCGTTCATTCTTAAAACCTTTATAACACAAAGATCAAGCGATAACCCGACCAAAGGAAGATCGCTAAGTCTCGTTACACTTAGAGAATATTCTATTTTTTCATGAGACTAAGCGACACAAGGCAAAAGCGAAGTTGGGAGATCATTTGGCATATTCATTCTGATTCACGCGATCAAGCGACCTGACTTAAGCTTGATACATAGAACATGCCTTAAGTGACTTGAAAAAGGTAACAAAGGAAAAGAAGACATGGATAAGGGTTTTAAAATGCATCGTTTAACATTAGGTCTTAGGGTTTTTGCAGGGTTTTAACAAGATTTTGACATGGAATAGGCATGAAAACCTGCAAACTTTCAGAGAACAAGGCAAGGAACAGGGAAAAACAGTGAAAACATGAAATACAACCAACAAATCTCTTAACCGAATGCTTTCTTAGTTGTAAGTTTTAAATCCTTTAACAAGGTAGATTGTATAAGTCAGTAAGCTCTTAACAGAGCATACCCCTCATAGGGTAGATCATCATAAGTGATCAAAATTTGTAGCCCTAACATGCACACTTTATTATTGTAGTAGTGAAGATTTGTGGGTTTCATCCCCACCCCATTTTTACCTTCAAGGGTTTATGGGTTACCAAATCTTTGTGTTATGTGTTCATTATAGATATGATTAGATGTTATATCTATTACAAAATTTTAGTTTATGTTTATGAATACAATCATTTTTTTTTAGAAGTGTAAATTTTTTGTAAATCTAATTCGCCCCCCCTCTTAGTATACTGCTTTCCCATATTAGACTTCCAACAATTGCTATCACAAATTTGTTATCTTAAAAGAAGTCTAACCACTTGAGAGTTAAGATCTTGAAGATGGAGGTTTATAAGTTGGGAAAGTTCATTGAAAATCAGAAGATTGACATCCAGCTGGCACTGTAGCAGCTTGAAAGAGCAAGAGAAGAATTGAGGAAATCCCTAAAGGCTAGGAAAGAATTGGAAACTCAGATGAATGACACTTCATATAAATAAGAAGACACTGATGGTCTATTTTACAATGAAGATTCCAAAGAAATTAATGCAGCAATTGTAGATCTATTGGTGAAGAACAACACACTGAAAGAGTGAGTCAAAAGTCTAAAGATAGAAAATGAAACTTAATAAATAACACTATGTGAGGTGATTGATCAAAAGAAGAAAGTTGAGGAAGAAAAGACAATGGAAGAAGAAGACAAGACATTGATGGCTACCATACTTGATGAAAGGACAAGTGATGTGCAAAAGATCACAAACAATCAATTGGATATGGTCAACCAACTATTATTTTCAAATCAAGAGGTAAATAGAAAACACGTTGAAATTACATATCTGAGATCTGAGAACACTCAACTAAAAAATTAGTTGAGATTTGAAAGAGAAATCATTAAGAGAATAAATAAATTGAATGAAGCCTTGAGATACTTTGAGGAACTGATGAGATCACCAAGAAGGAATAATGACACCTCTAGACATGGACATACCAAGCACCTGTCATCAATTGAAGAGGGAGAATCATCAAAGAGTGGAGAACAAAGGACTGCAAAGCTGAATAATAGAAAACCTACATGTCATAATTGTGGGAAACCAGGTCACACAACAAACATTTGCAGAAGAAAGAATGGTAAGTCCAATCCAAAACCTAAATTTAATGGACATTTATTTAACTGTAAAAAGTATGGACATCAGGCACATGAATGTAGGTCAAAGGCTAGAAATACACCTAATTCACCTAGATTCCAAGGATATTGCTACAATTGCTAGAATTTTGGTCATAGAACCCAAGATTGCAAATCCAATGCAAAATCTAAATGGACATCCAAGAAACAAGGCAATACACCAAGGAAAGGTAACACATTTAATTAGGATTACAATAAAAGGCATAGTTGTCATTATTGTGGTGAATATGGTCATATTGTAAAAAATTGTATAATGACACACTTTAGAGGTAAATCCAAGAGTTGGATGAATGGAAATTTGGCCTGTTATAGTTGTCACAAGATCGGTCATACCAAGAGAGACTGCAAGAATAGAGCCCTGAAACCTACTATTGAGCAGATAAAGAATTAGATTAATCTAACATGGAGAAAGAAAGAAGAAGCGAGCAATAGTGGACCTAGTTAAGTCAAGATCACCCAATCTAATGGATAAAGTCATCACACTACTTCCAATTAAAGAAAAAAGGTATGTAAGGAACTATTTTCTCAAATGCTATATTTTACACCAATTCCTAACATAAGATGTATTAAAGTCCATATCTACATAAGATAAGATGCACAAGGATAGATCTGAGACAAGAATTGAGCAGAGAATTGGTATGCATAATTGATGCCAAGCATTAGTATTAGTATATGTTGATCCCCCATATCGACCGAGATGATATGTTGACCAAGTGTCAGTAGTGACCAAATCACTATTCTGACTAAGTGATGGAATGATTTCACTGAGCTATTTATTCAAGGACCGAGGACAATTGTTATCCACCTACCATTGGAAGAAATATTTATTGAAGACCTAATTCGACTGTTTGAGGGTATATAATGAATTTTTCCATTCATTTTCATTTTACAAAGTGATTAGAGTTTGCAGAGCATTTATAAGGTGATTCAAGAGTGACTTGAGTAAAGTTTGTAAAGATTCCAAGTGTGTATCATCGACAAGTATTGTGAAAGGTCGAAGACCCGCTATTGCAGAGTTACCCAGAATATGTTTGATGAACCCTAATTTGTAGAAATGGGAGCTAGTTCATCTGTTGGAGTGAAGAGACAAGACAGGGAAATGAAGAATGTTCAGTTGGTTAAGCGCGATGCTTGTGCACCACCCAATTTCTGAGCTTTTCTTGAGACTGCAGTGAAGGGGGATCTTATGGGAGCCCTATCATCGATCCCGCCTAAAGTTCTTATGATCCATGATGTGAGAGCATGCTACATGTGTAAAATTAGAGAAGTTGGAGATTTTGAGTTGAGAGAAGCCTACAATAAACTATGTGAAAATGGGGCATTGGAGGGTGATCATCAACACATTACCAACAAAGGGTTAGTCTGTTCCCTAGATTTCTTGAATGATTTCAAAATTGAATGGACCAGGATAGTGCTAAGAAGAATACATGATATGAGTCTATGACTGGAGAATGGAACAGTAAAGATCACTAGATATATATGTATACAAGGAAAGGGAATTTAATATTAATATTAATATTTTTGGACGTCTACAATACCATTCACCAAGTTACTGGTTACCCTATTGTGCAAGGGAAATGAGCTATGCATTGTCAGAGTAAGGAGGACATTGAGAAGAACACTTTAACTGAGTGGAACAAAAGAGGAATGACAATTTCAACGATCAAAAATCTTGAAATTGACTTCAAATTTAGAGTGATTGCACACAAGTTTTATCAATAAAGCTGATTAGATAGTGTCCCATGTATTGTGATTGATCAGGAATGGAAGATTGTGAAAAAGGATCATACTTATGATCTTGTCAAGCTAGAGATGACTCAACTTGCTGAGAACCTATCATCAATCAAGAAGGAAAATAAATCTGTGTAAGTTCAGATCCTTGTTAGTTTGCATATCTTTCTATGTTCAAAATACTTTTCCTACTATAGGAGACGTAGTATGGAGCCAGGAATGACCAGTAACAGTACAAATTAATGAGTTCATAGAGTAGTTAGGAGATAATTTTGATAATTTCATGGGTAATTAATTTGTTGAGTTTATGAACAAGATGAGATTAAGGAGCATAATCCATGTATCACTAGTAGAGAAGCATTGTGATGATGTTTTCTTTTTAGTTGATACTAATTACACTTATGAAAAAGTTGTAGTACCGAAGGTAGCATGGCTAAGGCCATTAACTTATGGAGTAAATATAGATAAGACATTTGCAGCAAACACAACTTTACTAGTACAGATCACACAAGGTAATGGTGAGGACCAATCTAGTGACTCTGAAGAAAGTTAAGATGAAGATGCGGAAGTGAACAAGAAGGGTAAGAAAGTGATGCTTTCCAAGTAAACTAAGAAGAGGAGAGAAGAAATATAATCCTCCTACCACAGCTAGACCGATAAATAGGGCATCTAAAATTACAATATCAGTCAAGCCACCAAATAAAATGTTAGTAAAGAATGCTGAAGGGGAGAGCTCAGAGAAAGGAAACAAGTTCAAAGTGAATCTAAGCCTAGCCACCCTAAGAGGAAACCAAGAAGGAATTACACTTTGGGAAAAGATGATGAAGATGAAGGATTGACAAAAATAGAGGACATCGGTAAATTCAAATTTGCTACACACATACATCCTACTAATGTTCATGAGATTTTTCACAACATCAGGAATTCCACAGGTTTGTCTTGATTCAAGTTTATTAAGTTTGAAAAGTTAACTAAAATTGATAAGGCAAAGATAGAATATGCAATGATGGATATGTTAGCATCATACAAGATGACACCATTAGAGATTGGGAATCTAGTCCCTAATGAATTAGAAATCAAGATTGATAAGAGATGGAAACATGCCATTATGACATAAAGGCATATTAGAGAAGGAGAACTAGCTCAAATTATGCCCGAGTTGACAAAGAAATAAAAATCTAAATTCATGGAGAAATATAGGAATAGATTCATTCCTAAATTGAGAGCATATTCTATACTGAAGAAGGGTGTTGAAGGAGTTGTTCAATAGAGCCAATTAATATGGAAGACAATCTTCGGATTGATAGTAGACAAGAAAAAAGATGAAGGCACATCAAAATAAGTTAAGCCTGACAATAAAGATGATATTGATGAGCCTGATAATGTTGAGGATGAGATGAAGGATAAGGTTGAGGATGGACACACTAAGGATTTAGAAACTGATGTGGGTACACAAGGTTTGAATGCCAAGGAGTGGGGTAAAGAAACATTCGCAATTCTAGATTCACCTACCAAGGCAAACCTTGAATTTGATGAAGAAGGAGATAAGACAAAATAATATCAAGTAGATAAGTCTGCATCAGATATCTCTAAATCACATGAAGGAGACCAAGACTCTTGAAATCGAGGAGAAACTAGAACCTAAGGAGCAAGAGGCTATTCAAGCATTGTTATCTAATGTTACACCTCTTGTACACACTAAAATCAAGAGTGTTGATACACCTGAACAACAGGTAATTATTACTCAGAATGAGTTAGTTCCAACCAGTGGTTATATCAATACCTTGAAATCCAAACAAAGACCAAGTAGTAGCTCACCAGAGACCAAGAAGAAGAAGTCACATAAGAAGAAAAAGGACAAGTCTCTAAGCATTGAATTAACACTTGATAAATTTATAGTGATTCTGACATAGGACACTGATAACTTATCTTATGAACAAATGCTAATCTTGCAGGATTTATTGAAGAGGAAGAGCAAGTAAGAGGAATTGAAGATTAAAGATATCTTTGTTGATGCATTTGAGTTTCAAGATATAAATGAGAAGACACCTATATTAGATCATTTGCTTCAGATTGTTCAAAAGGCGAACAATAATGATATCAATGCAAATGAGAAGCTCATACAACGGTCTGAGAGAAAGTTTGAGACCAAATTACTTGAGAAAGTTGCAGCAAAGCATATTGTGCAGCAGGTTGCACTTTCTAGTCTCATAAGCAACCTAGAAGAATTTGTAGAAAATGATATTTCTTTGTACAAACAAATTTGTGATATAGAATTATTTATAAAGGAGAATAAATAGATTATTGAGAGGATATAATTAGATTTGAAGTCAACAGGACATTCACTGAGCATGGATGCAAGTTACAACTCTATTCATTTTAACAGGTTGACACATGCTCAAGGGATATTAGTCGAGCTTGTGGATAATGATGGTAGAATAAGTGATAAATTGGTTTCTATTTAGACTATGTTGATACCTCATTTGGAGTTCATGCAAAAAGAGGTCAAAGAAGCAAAGGAATTAGCATAGAAAGATCCACCTCTGAATATTGTAGAGAGTTTGATTAATATAGCTTCTGAGCTAGAAATCAAGTTACAGGTTTTGGAATCTGTCAGAACCAGTTGGGATAATGCATTGGAAATGATCCTACAGATTCATAAACCATTTTTGGACAAGTATGGTCTGACCCCTACAACCCTAGCAAACAAGAGTGACAAAAATAAGGGGGAAATGCAATGAATGCCATTAAAGGGGAAATAAAGGAAAAATAAGTTATAAGGTATAACATTTTTTTTTGGAATTATGTACATATGTTGTATATGTAGTGAAGTCTTTATGAAGATCGAGTAAAAATCCTAGGGGGAGTTCGAAGTATACTTGAGTACTATTTTTGTAAAGGACTAAAGAGTCATGACAAAGTGTTTTTCCACTAATGTCAAAGGGGGAGATTGTTGATCTCCAAGTTTTATTTTTTATTAGTGTCACACACTTAGTCATTATTAAGGCAGGTTGGTCGGTCATCACTGTGACCAAGCCATACCACAACGACCGAGAAATGGAAATGAATTTTATAATATTATGTATTGACCAAGTAGTAGTTACTACCGAGAAAGTTAGTGATCACCGAGTACTCAATAGTTTCCAAGTAGAATGATTGTCGAGTTGCATAGAAGATTTAGTGCTGAGTGATAGCATATGGATATGCTGAGCGAGATGATATTAACTGAGCACCAGAGTTTACATATTCTGAGTAAGACGATTTTTGTATATGTGTTTGGAATGACACAAACACCTAGGTAAACCATTTTGGCTGACTTATATGAATCATTTAATGATCATTCATAGATATTTAATGCATTAATTACACGTTATTTTTGAGATCATGGATCCCTATGTAAGTCATTCAACCAATCAAAATTATGGATGCCTAAGTGGAAAAATGTGATAAATTTAGATCATTGATCTTGATCTGGATGTTTCATCACTGATCTATAAATGAAATGGTTCAAACCATAATGGATGTGTGTATGTGTGTGGATGAAGATGTGAAGAGAAGACATAGGGTGTGTATGCATGTTTTGCATATCTGAAGCATAGATAAGGTAGAGTGACCAAGAAGAGCAGTGAAGGATAGAAAAGACATATATTAGATTGAGAGATGAGTTAAGAGTTGGAAAGAGGAGATCCGTTATCAACATTTGTAGTGTAGACTGAAGGATCAGGTATTGATACATTCTAGAAAGTGAATTAGGGTAAATCTCTTAATAGAGTGGTCCTAACAGGCCTTTGTAAATCTCTTAACCGAGTGCTTACTTAGTTGTAATTTTTAAATCCTTTAACAAGGTGTATATGCTAGAAACCTACCTGTTGGGAGCATGCTCTGACATGCAAATGTTAGAGATATAAATCATGTAATCTACATTAACATATCAAAAACATGCTTCAAAATAAGTCTTCCACTATAACCTACGATGAGCCAAACAAGGGCACCCAAGCCGTGTTAATTTTCTCTTAGAGAGGAATGTGGGTGTGCTCTCCCAACACAAAATATAAATCCCACTTGATTGTTTTCTTTCTATGGAGTGAATCCTAAATGCAAACTAATTGATTGGATGAAGAGCTCAAGAACAAGTATGAGGAACTTGTCTCAAACCTTCACCAAATGATGAAGATGAAAATGCAAAAAAAAAAAACTAGAATGATATGCAAGATAAAATGAAACTAAGATTCATTCACCATTAAGCTAGCATGTGATTTCTAGATTCAATAATGAACTAAGCATGAAAAATATGAAAATGAACTATGAGATTCTAGAGCTATTCTAGCATGATAACAATGCAGAAACAAGAGATGATTTGCAAGGAGTGAGGCCTCCTATTTATATATTTTTGGAGGGCTTGGATGAGGTGGATCTCATGTGGAATCCACATAGATTCCACATGGGATAAATGAGTGGTCATGGAAGAGGGAGAGTTGATCACACATGTGTGAGCAACTCTTGAAAATGATGGCTCAATGACAAGTGTAAGAGGGTGGGAGACCCAAAGTGAATCACATGTTGACCATTTTCCAAAGAGGAAAGGGGAGACAACTTTGTAAGAGTTGTAAGAGAAATGGATTGGGCCATTTTAGGAAAAGGGAATATACAACTCCCGTAGGAGGGATGTTTACACATGTGTGAGAACCATTAGGAGGTTAATTGTTGTAGGAATTATAAAATTAGTCTAATTAATATAAGATTAATTAGAGGAGTAGGCTTAGGGGGGATAATGATGGGTATATATTAGGAATCTAGGATTTTTTAGATGGGTTTAGGATTAATCCAAATTAAATTTTGATTAATAATAGCTTAGTGGAATATTAGAATGTGGAGAGAATAAATAAATTAAAATTTATTTGAAGGGGGATTTAATTGAGGGAATGTATTAAATAAAATTTAATACACTTAGGGAGGAGGTATTTAAATTAAATTTAAATAATATATAAGATAAACTAAATTAAATTAAATAAATTAAATTAAATAGGTAGGAGAATATAACAAATATAATTAACTATATGTTACAAGGGGAATATTAATTAAATTAAATTAAATTAAATTAAATTAAATTAACAAGAGTGTTAAGGGACATTTTTAGATGTCTATATTTTACCCCTCTTTAATGTGGCAACAAAGATGCCATCGCGTCAAAGAAAAGAAAATAAGATGCCCTAGAGAGAAAAATAATTATAGAAGTCATGCCAAAGTGACGATGGTGGGAGATTATTCCCCCTCGAGAAAATAGTGCAAAAATAAACTTTAAGGAATTTTCTCAAAAAAGGGCAGAAGGGAGGAAGAGAGAAAAAGGGGAAAATAGTTGGTGCCTCGAGACTCTTCCTTGGGGGGGGGTAGACCTAGGGTAGATCGAGGACATGATGCCCCAATCGAGATGGGAGAAAAGTGAATAAATAGGAGCCTCATTGCAAGAATGATAAATTAACCTAACTAATGCAACCTAACTAAATGAGATTTTTAGGATTATATTGCGTCAATATAAAAGAGCACACCCTAGTTTTATTTTGCAAGAGGAGGTATGCATCACATGTTAGATAGCATGGATGACATGGTTCCTTTGCGTGGACTAGACTCTTAGACAAAGAAGGTAGATTTAGGATAATATATGTAGATCAACAATCATGGTGGAACTTGTTGGTGTTTGAAAATGTTTATGCTATTTATAAAAAACTAATATACCTTGAGACTGATATTAGGAGTGGTTAATTCCAAGTATGAGAGCTCTGCAAGGTAACTAGACCAACTATAGGAAAAGACTGTCCTCTACTCTTTTGGCTCTGCAAAACTAAGGTAGGGTGCACCTAATCCAGACAAATATTTAACTTTCACAACTCACTATAACTCTAGATGATTACAACATATTAATGGAAAGAAAGTATGAAATGATAACCACTCACTTAGTGACTCTTCTCGACCATGCAAGACTAAAACCAACAACCACAAAACTTAAAGGGACTAGAATGGTTTTGATATTTGTGACAGGGAAGAGTATAGACAAACCTATTCAAATATGTATCAAAGTAGAAGATATGAATTATTGATCAATGCTTTATCCATTGGGAAATGATTCTAGTTCAGACACAGGACATAGAAACTAACTATTTTCAAGGACTCAAAACCATAAATACAGATAACTCCAGACCAAACACTTCTTAAAAATCCTTATATAGACAAACCCAAAGAGTTTATGTCTTATCCAAATATGAATTTAATTCGATCCTTGATCAAAACTATGGACTAAAACATATACATAAAGAAATCTTATGCAGTGAACTAGAAGATTCAAAACTCAAGAGGAAAGAAAAAAGGAGAGACTTGAATGAGAAATATTGTAATAAGTACAAAGAGACCAATTTCAATTCCAATTTTTTTTAAATAATATACCACTAAGAAATAAATGCAAAAGACTTGTCACTTTCTGCTTCTATGATAATAGTCTCTAGATATACATCTGATACACTCACTAAAAAATAGTAAAAGGTTTTATGCCTTATGCTACTTGCCCAAGTTTCCAGCCTCTATGAAATGATCTTGGAAGTCCTTTTATAAGTCAAGGACTACAACAAGCTTCAAATTATTTTAGGGTTAGGGATTAAAAAAATTAAAACACAATATGACAAATAAAATCAAATTCATTACAATAACTTGGAAGCTCTGTCATACAACTTAAAACATTCTCTTCAAAACATTCTATTGAGAAGAATCATATCTAGCCAAGAACCACCTAGGAACTTGCAAAATAAAAACCTACAAAAGGAATAATAAATGGAATGTCTGGCATGCATTAATTATCACATGAAACTTAACCCTCAAGAAATGCAGAAATTCAATTTTCCCTCTTTGAAAAGCTTAAAATCTGAGGAATATGATATGACTTGGATTATAAAACTCAGAAACAACTCCTTAGTGATGGTGAAGAACAGAACAGGATAAGAAAAGGTTTAAATACTGATTAAAAATTTGAATAGAAATCCTTAAAGAGATAAATCTACAATAAATGTGTTCATAAATGACAAATTCTTCTCCATACAGTATCCAACAACTGTAAAAAATATGGACCAGAAGATCAAATTCACCAATTTACTGCTCTAAAACAAAAAGAGAAAGATCACCACTCTAAAACCCTGATTAAAATATTTAAAAATTTAAATATCTGCTTCAAAAGGCCACTTGTGGCACAAAATTCAACATAAATGGTCAATATAAAGCCTTAGCATCATTTTAAAACATAGTCGTTGATGAACCTTTAAGTACCCAGGCTATTGATCTAATCTGCCATGCGTCGCGTAGGTGCAATCCCTTAAAGACTAGATCTCAAGAAAATTTACATTAAGCCTTCACACCTATCGTGCGATCTTTTCTAACTTATCTGCCCTTTATCTTTTCCTTACTCCGGCCCCACGATCACAGGAGGACAGTTGTTGATTGGGTGTAATGTCTTAATGGATAGATCTTGATCACTTTTCCTTTAAGCTATTATGTGAGCCATCCAATTAGAATCAACTAAATAGATCTTTACTTTGGTTAAAAATTGGCAACACTGGTCCCACTAATATCCACATGGAACTTTACTTGGTCCTAATAAATCCCGTGTTAGTAATAACTAAGGGGGGGTGAATCGGTGGCCTCCAAAATATTCCAATAATCAACCCAAAAACTTAGTACCACAATATTAATCCTCTAGTTATCTTCAGTCCTATAAGATGGATACCTTCAAATATAATTATCAAATTGATGCTACTCGGAATGCTTTTTTAAACCTTATACTATATGTTTACCAAATAGAAGTCTACAAATTTATCGAGAGACAGTAAATTATCTAGAGTATACCGATCAATCCAGTTAAGCTATGTGTAATGCAAAATAGTAAAGTAATGACTCATAAACACATTGACACATGGATTTTTAATGTGGAAACCTTGTTAAGGGAAAAAACCACTTGGGACCGATAACCCAAAATTTTCACTCTCCTGAAGTGAGCTCGGTGAGGAGCCAACCATATTAAAGGTTACAAAAACACTGTTAGGTGTGACCTTGTTAGAGGATTTAAAATTTTAGTCTGTCACTTGATATTAGGCATGTAACACCCCAAAATTGGCATCTTGCAACTCTAACCAATTTTGTTGCATTTGTCGTTCTTCTAAATCATCAAAGTCCTATTGAACTAGGCAAATTCTGAGTTTTCACTAACTCTACTCGACTTGAGTGTCAAATGTAGAAAATCATAAATCTGTATCAATCATACATCACATTTAATTCCTAAAAACCTATTTGGCTAAACAAATCCTATGATCGAATTAATTTAATTAATAAAGTCCTAGCACTTTAATTAAATTAAATTCA
>MU227924.1:417528-450894 GCA_018584345.1 Thuja plicata | reverse complement strand
TTATAGGACCAATCATACTCATTTCAAATTCATTTTGCATTTCTTTTGCAAATGCTTTACTGAGCTTGTCATTACCCCCAAAGATAATGTCATCAACAAATATAGAAACTAACAATAATCCATCAGGGGTTTCTCTTGTGAATAGGTTATAATCTGTTGCTCCTTTCTTGAATCCAATCTTGGTAAGATAACCATCAAGTCTCTCATCCCAAGCTCTTGGGACCTACTTAAGACCATAGCGTGCTTTATTTAATTTTCATACCATGTCTAGTTCATCTGAAAGACTAAATCCTTCAGGTTGTTCAATGTAGACTTCTTCATTCAAGTCACCATTTAGAAAAGCTGATTTTACATCCATTTGATAAACTTTAAAGTCTTTGAATGTTGCGTATGCCAAAAACAACTTAATGGCTTCTAGTCTTCTCACAAGGACAAATGTATCTATGTAGTCTATTCCTTCTCTATGTGCATATCCCTTGCATACCAATCTTGATTTGTTTCTTACTACTGTACCATCTTCATTCATCTTGTTTCTGAATACCCACTTTGTTCCAATCACATTTTTGTCACTGGGTCTAGGGACCAATTCCCATGTATCATTTTTAATTATCTAATCTAATTCTTCTTTCATTGCATTCTTCCAATCAGAATCATTACAAGCATCTTCAACACTTAAGGGTTCAATCTGTGAAAGTAAAAATACCTCTTCATCCATTGCTAGACCTTTTTCTTTAGATCTGGTCAAAACACTACTGGTCTGATCTCCAATGATGTCATCTTTAGAGTGGTATCTAGATGTGAATTTTGGAACCTTAGATGTGTCTTCTTCTTCTGTAATCTGTGATTCTTCTCTGCTTGACTCAAGGTCATTGCATGAGACATCAATGCAATAAAACATTTCTTCAATAACAGTATCTTTGCTGCTAGGTTTGGATTCATCTTCAATCATAGGTGCATATTCATAGTATCTTTCTTGAACCATAAAATTTTCATCAATCTTAACATGCGTGCTTTCAATTATCTTCTTTAATCTCAAATTGAAAAATCTATATGCCTTGCTTTTAGTAGAATAACCAAGGAAATTACCTTCATCACTTCTGGCATCAAACTTACCAACACCATCATCTCTCTTGATGTAGCACTTGCTGCCAAAGATTCTGAAATACTTCACTATAGGTACATTTCCAAACCAAAGTTCATAGGATGTCTTATCCGCGCCTAGCCTCAATTGGGTTCTATTGATAGTATATACTGTTGTCTTCACTGCATCTCTCCAATAGGTGTGCACAAATTTTCCTTCAATCATCATAGTCCGCGCTGTATCAAGTATGATCCTATTCCTCCTTTCTGCAATCCCATTCTACTGAGGGGTTCTAGGTGCACTCAACTATATTTTAATACCATGTTCTTCACAATAATCATAAAATTGATCAGAGGTGAACTCTCCTCCTCTATCTGATCTCAGACATTTCAGTTTTAATCCAGATTCATTCTCAACTTTAGCTTTGAATATTTTGAACTTATCAAAGGCTTCAGACTTCTCCTTTAAGAATGCAACCCACATCATCCTAGAAAAATCATTAACAAACAAAATGAAATACCTTTCTCTGTAGTATGATCTTGTTTGAGTAGGACCACACAAATCTGTATGCACTAGGTCCAATTTGTTTTTAGCTGAGTTCTTCTTGCTTCTGAAGGAACTCCTTACATGCTTTTCCATAACACATTCCCTGCATATTGTGTCAAATGGTCTTGCAATACTTGGTAGGTCTATAACTACTTTGACATTACTAGTCTTTACTATGTTATCAAAATTGATATGACATAGTCTCTTGTTCCATAGCCAACTGTCATCCACCTTTGCAACAAAACAACTTACATCAGAATTGAGCTGAAAACATTACCTTTTGTTTTAGATCCTAATGCAATCATGTCTCCATCCTTGTTGTTAATTATGCACTTGTTTTCTTTGAACCCCAAATGATAACCTTTGTCAAGTAGTTGTCCAACACTCAGCAAATTATGATGTAATCCATCAACATATAGAACATCATCAGTCTTGTTCTTTCCATCCAAAGTGATAGAATCTCTGCCTATGATAGGTTTAGGAGTGTTATCTCCAAATCTAACCATACCACCTTTGTATTTTTCCAACTAAACAAATCTATCTTTGTCACCTATCATATGATGGGAGCATCCACTGTCAATGATCCAATCAGTTTTGATGTCTGCCTTGGAAATTAGGACTAGCTCTTGTTCTTCCTTTTCATCTTCAATGTCCATTTCTTCAAGAAACCTTTCCATGTCTCTAAGTGCAATGAATCCAATTTCATCTTCTCCTGAATCTTCATTAGTTACACCTTCTTCAGTATGATAGCATTCCTTCTTATATTTGGGTTTGTAATCAGATCTGAACTTCTTGACTCTTCTGGGACACTTAGATGCAAAGTGACCAATCTTGTTACATGAAAAACATTTGAATGGAAGTTGTCCTTCATATTTTCCTTTTCCTTTATTTTCTCTTCTAGCAATCATAGCAATGATTTCTTCAAGTTCTTCATCAACTTCTTCTTTCTCATTATGACTGGAGATGTGTAAGGATTTCTTACCATGGATTGAGGCTTTGAAAGTTGTTTCACTTTTAGGTTTTGTCTTTAATCTTGATATCTCAAATGTAGAGATTTTGTTGATCAAGGTCTCTCTCTTGAAATCTTGTGAGAATTTCATAGTTTCCTCTAGAATACTGATCTTGTTTTCATAGTCTGATTTAAAAGTAGTTAGAAACTTGTCCATTATATCTTCTTCTGATATTTCACCACCATTGTTTCTGATTCCAGATACTACTTCATTTATCCTTTGATTGTAAGCTCTAATGTTTTCTTTAGGTAACATCTCAAGACTGTTGTATTTCTTCTTCCATGTCTTTCTGCGTACATTCTTTGCTTGAACATCTCCTTCAAAAATATCTTCTAAATACTTCCATATGGTATATGCTCTATCAATCTTCTTGATTTCATAAAATTCACTGCCAAATAAGGCACTGATTAGGGCTTCTTTGGAAATTGCATTATGTGTAAATATATCCTTTTGTCTGTTGGTAGCATCATCCTTTGCAAGGTCTTTCAGAGATGGAATTACAACTTCTTGTGTGGCAATTTCAAAGATCTCAAATCCAACACACTGTAGATGTGTTATCATTTTGTTTTTCCAATCCAGATAATTTTCTCCATCGAACTTAGGGCTTTCTTTTTTGAAGTAAGACATCTGATCTACCTTAAGTTGTTAGGCTTCTTCTCCAAGGCACTTGGCTCTAATACCAATTATTAGAATAGTCCCAAAGGATAACTGAGAGGGGGGGGTGAATCAGTTATCAGTAATTTTAGTTCTTTTTACTTCTTTAACTTTAGAATACAACAAATTAAATGCTTAATCAGATAACACAGTACTCAACACACAATTTGATTATGGGGAAACCAAATGGTAAAACCCCGGTGGGAATTAGCACCCACAATAAACTATACTTGTTTGTAGTAATCCCTCCTAGAAGATATTTCAACCCTATTAGGAGTTGTACATTACAATGTAATAAGTATAGTGACCTGGTTAAGGGTTGGACCCTATTAGGAGTCTTTTACAAGTAACCTTGTTAGGGGTGGTGGACTCACTGTCCAAAAGCTCACTGCTTGATGGTGAAGGCTACAACCTTCTGAATAATAGATATGCACTATATCTAATGATGAAATATAGAGTAGATCTGTTGTCTTGATCAGTTCTAGTGTATTGCAATCTTTCACTTCTTCTTCACATGGACTCTTGATGAATGAACCAACTCTGATAATCTGCTCTGTACATCTTTCTTATCTTTTCGTATCATTCACACTTAGTGTGTTACCTTTGACTTGCTATAAGTATCTTCCTCATAGTATGAGATCATGGGAACTGTAAGACAACTCTACATAACATCCTTGTGAGCTCTACTAAGCATGCAAGTATAATTACAACCATGCAAGTATAAACCAAATAGACGTGATGCTTCACTAAGTCGGCCTCACCAATTTAACTCTAACTTTGCAATATTCTTGAAACACGTTTGGCGCCTTTGGATTAATATCATCAACTTATAAATAATAATGAATATACACACACATATATAGAAGATAGGCACAACTCAAGAAACATGTGATATACGTCAGCCCTAAACTGTTACACTTCCAGAACTGTAACTTCTAATAACAGAATTACATAACTTTACTGAAACATCATATCTAGGTCTGTGTGTATGAACATAACATAATAAACATGTCAACAACATGTATCTATCCACTCAAGTCTTTGTATCATCATTAGGATAAGTACATACAGAATTACTACTATGTATTATATGTTGTCATCAATGACAAACATACAATCAATCAACTACTCAAAATCAAATCTCCAACATAATATGTATAAAATGTGATCACGAAAGATGACACAAACTAGAAAATATTGATATAACCACTAAACCTTTGTCATCACCCTTTATGCCTAGGCTGATGTAGATGATAAAAAAATGAGGTTTCATAGAGTTTGTAACAATAAGGTTATATTCTATTCCAAGTAGCTTTCAAACAATTTCAAAGAAGTTTGTACGTAAAAGAAATTGATTGTTGCACCATGTGGGGAAAATTTTATTGCAACAATGGAAATGGATAGAGCCAAAAAAAGATGATAGTATAGGGAAAGGAGTTAGGTAGATTTCATTGGTTATAAGATAATTATATTCCACATTATTTTGAGAGAAAAGTATTGTTAATTAATGTGAGAAGTGGAATGAAGAGAGAATAGAGACAAAAGAAGAAAATTTTAAGAATACACTTGATACCGTCACCGAGCTATCACTAAAATAGTATTCAGGTGAGAGAAAAGTTATATATATAGTGAAATAAGAGCGTATACATCCAAGAGGTGAATTAACTTCTAATTCCCATAAATGATTGGGGTTTTCCTACTTGGTTTGTAGTATTAAAAGGGGATCACTTAAAGGTCTAGTTTTCTAGATCTATAGGAGAAGAGAAACACACTGAAAGGGCGAGTCAAAATTCTAAAAATAGAACAGGAAACTCAATCAATAACACTATATGAGGTGATTGATCAAAAGAAGAAAGCTAAGGAAGACAAGACATTGGAAAAAGAAGAGAAGACGCTGATGGCTACTAGACTTGATGAAAGGACAAGTGATGTGCCAAAGCTCACAAACAATCAGTTGGACATGGTCAACCAATTGTTATTTGCAAATCAAGAGGTAAATATAAAATACATTGAAATTACATATCTAAGATCTGAGAACACTCAATTGAAAAATGGGTTGAAATCTGAAAGAGAACTCATTGAGAGAATAAATAAACCAAATGAATCCTTGAGATACTTTGAGGAACTGATGAGATCACCAAGAAGGAATAATGAAACCTCTGGACATGGACATACTAAGCACCTATCATAAACTAAAGAGGGATAATCATCAAAGAGTGGAGAACAAAGGACTGCAAAGCTAAAGAATAGAAAACCTACATGTCATTGTGGGAAACCAGGTCACATAGCAAACATTTGCCGAAGCAAGAATGGTAAGTCCAATCCAAAACCTAAATTTAATGGATATTTCTTTAACTATAAAAAGCATGGACATCAGGCACATGAATGCAGATCAAAGGCTAGAAATACACATACTTCACCTAAATTCCAAGGTCATTGCTACAATTGCTAGAAGTTCAGTCATAGAACCCAAGATTGCAGATCCAATGCAAAATCTAAATGGACATCCAAGAAACAAGGCAATGCACCAAGGAAAGGTAACACATTTAATTGGGATTAAAATACAAAGAATAGTTGTCATTATTGTGGTGAATATGGTCATATTGAAACAAATTGTATAATGAAACACATCAAAGGTAAATCCAAGATCTGGATGAATGGAAGTTTAGTCTGTTATCATTGTGACAAGATCGGTCATACCAATAGAGACTGCAAGAACAGAGCCCTGCCATCCACTATTGAGCAGATAAAGAATCAAATGAATCTGACATGGAGAAAGAAAGAAGAAGCGAGAAATAGTGGACCTAGTGAAGCCGAGATCACCCAATCCAATGGATCAAGTCATCACACTACTTCCAATTAAAGAAAAAAGGTATGTAAGGAATTGTTTTCTCAAATGCTATATTTTACACCAGTTCCTAACTTAAGATGTATTAAAGTCGATATATGCATAAGATAAGAAGCATAAGGACAAATATGAGACAAGAATTGAGCAGAGAATTGGTATGCATAATTTATCTCAAACATCAGTATTAGTATATGTCGATCCCCCATATCGACTGAGCTGATATGTTGATCGAGTGTCACTAGTGACTGAGTCACTATTCTGACTGAGTGATGGAATGAGTTAACTGAGCTATTTATTCAAGGACTGAGGATAGTTGTTATCCACCTTCCACTGGAAGAAACATTTATTGAAGACCTAATATGACTGTATCAGGGTATATAATGAATTTTTCCATTCATTTTCATTTTACAAAGTGATTAGAGTTTGCAGAGCATTTCTAAGGTGATTCAAGAGAAACTTGAGTAAAGTTTGTAAAGATTCCACCTTTGTATCATCGTCAAGTATTATAAAAGGTTGAAGACCCATTGTTACCGAGCTACCCAGAATATGTTTAAAGAACCCTAATTTTCAGAAATGGGAGCCAGTTCATCTGTTGGAGTGAAGAGACAAGATAGGTAAATGAAGAATGTTTAGTTGGTCAGGAGTGACGCTTGTGCACCACCCAATTTCTGAGTTCTTCCTGAGACTGCGGTGAAGGGAGATCTTATGGGATCCCTATCATCAATCCTGCCTAAATTTCTTATGATCCATGATGTGAGAGAATGCTACATGTTTAAAATTAGAGAAGTTGGAGATTTTGAGTTTAGAGAAACCTACAATAAACTATGTGAAAATGGGGCATTGAAGGGTGATCATCAGCACATTACTAAAAAAGGGTTAGTCTATTCTCTATATTTACCACGTGATTTCATAATTGAATGGATCAGGATAGTGCTAACAATAATATATGATATGAGTCTATGTTTGGAGAATGGACCAGTAAATATCACTGAATATATCATTCACCGGGTTACCGATTACCCTATTGTGCAAGGGAAACAAACTATGCATTATCAGAGTAATGAAGACATTTAGAAGAACACTTTAGTCGAGTGGAACAAAAGAAGACTGATAATTTAAATGATCATAGATCCTAAAATTGACTTTGAATTTAGAGTGATTGCACACAAGTATTATCAATGAATTAGATTGGATAGTGTCCCATGTATTATGCTTGAACAGGCATGGAAGATAGTGAAAAAGGATCATAATTATGATGTTTTCAAGCTACAGATGACTCAACTTGATGAGAACCTATCATCAATTAGGAAGGAAAAGAACTCTATGTGTAAGTTCAGATCCTTGTTAGTTTTCATATCTTTCTATGTTCAAAATACTTTTCCTACTATAAGATATGTAGTATGGAGCCAGGACTGACCAGTAATAGTAAAGATTAATGAGTTCATATAGTAGTTAGGAGATAATTTTGAAAATGTCATGGGTAATTAATTTGTTGAGTTTATGAAAAAGATGAGATTAAGGAGCAAAATCCATGTGTCACTAGTAGAGAAGCACTGTGATGATGTTTTATTTTTAGTTGATATTAATTAAAATTATTAACAAGCTGTAGTACCAAGGGTAGCATGGATAAGGCCATTACCTTATGAAGTAAATATAGATGAGACATCTATAGAAATCACAACTTTACTAGTATAGATCACATGGGCTCATGGTGAGGACCAATCTAGTGACTCTGAAGAAAGTTAAGATAAAGATGTGGAAGTGAACAAGGGTAAGAAAGTGATGCATTCTGAGTCAACTAAGAAGAGGAGTTCACAGCAGAAATATACTCCTCCTATCACATCTAGACCGATAACTAGGGCATCTACAATTACAATATCAGTTGAGCCACCAAAGAAAACATTAGTAAAGAAAATAGAAGGGGAGAGCTCAGGGAAAGGAAACAAGTTCAAAGTGAAGCTGAGCTGAGCCACCATAAGAGGAAGCTGAGAAGGAAATACATTTTGGGAAAAGATGATGAAGATGAAGACTTGATAGAAACAGAGGACATCAACAAATTCAAATTTTCTACGCACATACATCCTACTAATGTTGATGAGATTTTTCACAACATCAAGAATTCAACAGGTTTGTCTTGATTCAAGTTTATTAAGTTTGAAAATTTAAGTAAAATTGATAGGGAAAAGATAGAATATGAAATAATGGATATGTTAGCATCATACAAGTTGACACCATTAGATATTGGGAATCTAGTCCCTGGTGAATTAGCAATCAAGATTGATGAGAGATGGAAACACATCATTATGACATAAAGGCATGTTAGAGAAGGAGCATTAGATCAAATTATGCCTGAGTTGACAAAGAAACATAAATCTAAATTCATGGAGCAATAGAGGAATAGATTCATTCCTAAATTGAGAGCATATTCCATACTAAAAAAGGATGTTGAAGGAGTTATTCAACAAAGCCAATTAATATGGAAGAAAATCTTTGGATTGATAGTGGACAAGAACAAAGATGAAGGCACATCAAAAAAGGTTGAGCCTGAAAATAAAAAAGATATTGATGAGCCTGCTAATATTAAGGATGAGATGGAGGATAAGTTTGAGGATGAACACACTAAGGTTTTAGAAACTGATGATGGTACACAAGGTTTGAATGTTGAGGAGCGGGGTAAAGAAACATTCACAATTCTAGATTCACCTACCAAGGTAAACCTTGAAGTCGATGAAGAAGGAGATAAGAGAAAAGAAGATCAATTAGATAATTTTGCATCAGATATCTCTAAATCACATGAAGGAGACACAAAGGAGACCAAGACTCTTGAAATCAAGGAGAAACAGGAACCTAAGGAGCAAGAGGCTATTCAAGCATTAGTAGAGTTATCTAATGTCACACCTCTTGTACACACTAAAATAAAGAGTGTTGATACACCTGAACAATGGGTAATTATTACTCAGAATGAGTTAGTTCCAATCAATGGTGGTACTAGTACCTTGAAATCCAAATAGAGACCAAGTAGTAGCTCACCAGAGACCAAGAAGAAGAAGTCACATACGAAGAAAAAGAACAAGTCTCTGAGAACTAAAGTAATACTTGATAAATTTATATTGATTCCAAAATGGGACACTGATAACTTATCTTATGAAAAAATGCTAATCTTGAAGGATTTATTGAAGAGGAAGAGCAAGCAAGAGGAATTGAAAAGGGAACATCAACAGAAGAAGGTATTACATGAGATTAAATATATCTTTGTTGATGCATTTGAGTTTCAAGATATAAATGAGTACACACCTATATTTGATCAATTGGTTCATATTGTTCAAAAGGTGAACAATGATGATATTGATGCAAATGAGAAGCTCATACAATGGTTTGAGAGAAATTTTGAGACCAAAGTACTTGAGAAAGTTGCAGCAAAGCATACTGTGCAGCAGGTTGCACTTTCTGATCTGGTAAGCAACCTAGAAGAATTTGTAGAAAATTTTATTTCTTTGTATAAACTACTTTGGGATATAGAATTATTTACAAAGGAGAATCAACAGCTTATTGAGAGGCTACAATCAGATTTGAAGTCAATAGGACATTCATTGAGCATGGATGCAAGTTCCATCTCTATTCATTTTAACAGGTTGACACGTGCCCAAGGGAGATTAGCTGAGCTCATGCCTAATGATGGAAGAATAAGGGATAAATTGATTTATATTCAGACTATGTTGATACCTCATTTGGAGGTCATGCAAAAAGAGGTGAAAGTAGCAAAGGAATTAGAATAGAAAGATCCACCTCTGAATATTGTAGAGAGTTTGATTGATCTAGCTTCTGAGCTAGAAATCACATTACAATTTTTGGAATCTGTCACAACCAGTTGGGATAATGCATTGGCAATGATCCTATAGATTCATAAACCATTTTTGGACAAGTATGGTCTGACCCCTACAACCCTAGAAGACAAGAGTGACAAAAACAAGGGGGAAATGTAATGAATGTCATCAAAGGGGAAATAAAGGAAAAATAAGTTATAAGGTATAACATTTTTTTTTAGATTATGTACGTATGTTGTATATGTAGTGAAGTCTTTATGAAGATCAATTCAGAATCCTAGGGGGATTTCTAAGTCTACTTGAGTACTATTTTTGTAAAGGACTGAAGAGTCATGACAAAGTATTTTTTCCACTAATGTCAAAGGGGGAGATTGTTGATCTCCAAGTTTTTTTGTCTATTAGTGTCACACACTTACTCATAATCAACGCAGGTTGGTCGGTCATTAGTGCAACTGAGCCATACCAATACGATCGAGCAATGTAAATGGCTTGTATAATATTATGTATTGACTGATCAGTAGTTACTACCGAGAAAGTCAGTAGTCACCGAGTAATCAATAGTTTCTGAGCTAAATGATTTTCTAATTACATAGAAGAGTTAGTGTCGAGTGACAACATATGGATCTGCTAAGTGAGATGATATTGACCGAGCACTAGAGTTTACATATATCAAGTAAGATGATTTTTGTATATGTGTTTAGAATGGCACAAACACCTAGGTAAACCATTTTGGCCAACTTCTATGAATCATTTAATGATCATTCACATATATTTAATGCATTAATTAGGTGTTATTTTTTAGATCATGGCTCCCTATGTAAGTCATGCAACCAATCAAAATTAGGGATGCCTAAGTGGAAAAATGTGATGAATCTAGATCATTGATCTTGATCTAGATGTTTCATCACTGATCTATATATGAAATGGTTCAAACCCTAATGGATGCATGTATGTGTGTAGACACAGATGTGAAGAGAAGAGATAGGGTGTGTATGCGTGTTTTTCATATCTAAAGCATAGATCAAGCAAAGTGGTCGAGAAGAGCAGTGAAGGATAGAAAAGAGATATATTAGATTGAGAGATCAGTTAAGAGTTGGAAAGAGGAGATTCGTTATGATAATTTTTAGTCTAGACTGAAGGATTGGGTATTGATACATTCTAGAAAGTGAATCAGGGTAAATCTCTTAACAGAGTGGTCCTAATAGGCCTTTGTAAATCTCTTAACCGAGTGCTCACTTAGTTTTAATTTTTAAATCCTTTAACAAGGTGCATATGCTAAAAACCTACCTATTGGGAGCATGCTCAAACATGCAAATGTTATAGATATAAATCATATAATCTACATTACCATATCAAAAACATGCTTCAAAACAAGGCTTCCACCATAACCTACAATGAGCCAAATAAGGGCACCCAAGCCTTGTTTATTTTCTCTTAGAGAGGAATGCGGGTGTGCTCTCCCAACACAAAATATAAATCCCACTTGATTGCTTGATTTCTATGGATTGAATCGTACAATGCAAACTAATGGATGTGATGAAGAGCTCAAGAACAAGTATGAGGAACTTGTCTCAAACCTTCACCAAATGATGAAGATGAAAATGCAAAAAAAAAAAAACAAGAATGATATGAAAGATAAAATGAAACTAAGATTCATTCACCATTAACCTATCATGTGATTTATAGATTCAATAACGAACTAAGCATGAAAAATATGAAAATTAACTATGATATTATACAGCTATTCTAGCATGATAACAATGCAAAAATGAGAGATGATTTGCAAGGAGTGAGGCCTCCTATTTATATATTTTTGGAGGGCTTGGATGAGTTGGATCTCATGTGGAATCCAGATAGATTCCACATGGGATAAAGGAGTGGTCACGAAATAGGGAGAGTTTCTCACACGTCTGAGAAACTCTTGAAAATAATGGCTCAATGACAAGTGTAAGAGCGTGGGAGACCCAAAGTGAGTCACATGTTGACCATATTCCAAAGAGGAAAGGGGAGACAACTTTGTAAGAGTTTTAAGAGAAATGGCTTGGTCCATTTTAGGAAAAGGGAATATACAACTCCCATAGGAGGGATGTTTACACATGTGTGAGCACCATTAGGAGGTTAATTGGTGTAGGAATTATAAAATTAGTCTAATTAATATAAGATTAATGAGAGTAGGCTTAGGGGGGATAATGATGGGTATAGATTACAAATATAGGCTTTTTTAGATGGGTTTAGGATTAATCCAAATTAAATTTTGATTAATTATAGCTTAGTAGAATATTAGAATGTGGAGGGAATAAATAAATCAAAATTTATTTAAAGGGGGATTTAACGGAGGGAATGTATTAAACAAAATTTAATACACTTAGGGAGGAGGTATTTAAATTAAATTTAAATAATATAGAAGATAAACCAAATTTAATTAAATAGGTAGGAGAATATAATAAATATAATTAACTAATTAAAATTAACTATATGTTACATGGGGAATATTAATTTAATTTAATTTAATTAACAAGAGTGTTAAGGGACATTTTTAGACATCTACATTTTGCCCCTCTTTGATGCGACATCAAATATGTCATCGTGTCAAAGAAAAGAAAATAAGATGCACTAGAGAGAAAAGTAATTATAGAAGTCATGTCAAAGTGACAATGGTGGGAGATTATTCCCCATCGAGAAAATAATGCAAAAATAAATTTTGTGGAATTCTCTCAAAAAAGGGTAGAAGGGAGGAAGAGATAAAAAGGGGAAAATAGTTGGTGCCTCAAGACTCTTCCTTGGGGGGGGGGGGGGGGGGGGTAGACCTAGGGTAGATCGAGGACATGATACCCCAATCGGGATGGGAGAATAGTGAATAAATAGGAGCCTCACTGCAAGAATGATAAATTAACCTAACTAATGCAACCTAACTACATGAGATTATTAGGATTATATTGTGTCAATATCAGAGAGCACTCCCTTGTTTTATTTTACAAGATTAGGTATGCATCACATGTTAGATAGCATTGATGACATGGTTCCTTTGTGTGGACTAGAATCTCAGACAAAGAAGGTAGATTTAGGATCATATATGTACATCAACAATCATGGTGGAACTTGTTGGTGTTTGAAAATATTTATGCTATTTATAAACAACCAATATACCTTGAGATTGATATTAGGAGTGGTTAATTCCAAGTATGAGAGCTCTACAAGGTAACTGGACCAAGTGTAGGACAAGACTGTCCTCTACTCTTTTGGCTCTGCAAAACCCAGGCAGGGTGCACCTAATCCAGACAAAGATTTAACTTTCATAACTCACTATAAATCTAGATTATTTCAACAGATTAATGGAAAGAAAGTATGAAATGATAACCACTTAATTAGTGATTCTTCTCTACCATGCAGGAATACAACCAACAACCACAAAACATAAAGAGAATAGAATGGTTTTGATATTTTTGACAGGGAAGAGTATATCCAAACCTATTCACATATGTATTAAAGTAGAAGATACTAATTATTGATCAGTACTTTATCCATTGGGAAATTATTCTAGTTTAGATACAAGATAGAGAAACTAACTATTGTTAAGGAATCAAAACCATAAATACAGATAACTCCATACCAAACACTTCTTAATAATAATTATATAGACAACCCCAAAGATTCTATGTCTTATCTAAAGCTGATTTTTATTTGATCCTTGATCAAAACTATGGACTAAAACATATACACAAAGAAATCTTATGCAGTGAGCCAAAAGATTCAAAACTCAAGAGGCAAGAAAAAAGGAGAGACTTGGATCATAAATATGGCATTAAGTACAAAGAGACCAATTTCAATTCCAAAATGTTTTAAATAATATACCACTTCAATAAATGAAAAATACTTGCAACTTTCTACTTCTATGATAATAATCTCTAGATATACATCTGTTACACTCACTGGAAAATAGTAAAAGGTTTTATGCCTTATGCTACTTTCCCAAGTTTCCAACCTCTACTAAATGATCTTGGAAGTCCTTTTCTATGCCAAGGACTGCAACAAGCTTCGTATCATTTTAGGGTTAGGGCTAAAACAATTGAAACACTATATGAAAAAGAAAATCAAATTCATTACAATAACCTAGCAGCTCTGTGACACAACTTAAAACATTCTCTTGAAACATTCTGTTGAGAATAATCAGATCTAGCCGCCAACCACCTAGGAACTTGCAGAATACAACCTTGTAAAAGGAATAATAAATGGAATTTATGGCATGCATTAATTATCACAGGAAACTTAACCCTCAAGAAATGCAAAAATTCAATTTTCCCTCTTTGAAAAGCTCAAAATCTTGGGAATCTTATATGATCTAGATTATAAAACTATGAAACAAATCCTTAATGATGGTGAAGAACAGAACAGGATAAGAAGAGGTTTAAATACTGATTAAAAAATTGAACATAAACCCTTAAAGAGAACTCTGCAATAAATGTGTTCAAAAATGCCAAATTCTTCTCCATACAGTATCCAACAACTATAAAAAATATGGCCCAGAAGATCAAATTCACCAATTTACTGCTCTGAAACAAAATGACAAAGCTCACCACTTGAAACCCTGATTAAAAGATTTAAAATTTCAAATATCTACTTCCAATGGCCACGTGTGGCATGAAATTCAGCATCAATGGTTGAGATCAAGCCTTAGCATCATTTTAAAATATAGTCATTGATGAACCTTCAAGTACCTAGGCTGGTGATCTTATCTCCCCACGCGTTGCATAGGCGCAATCCCTTAAAGACTAGATCTTGAGCAAATTTACATTAAGCCTTCACTCCTACTGCACGATCTTTTCTAACTTATCTTCCTTTTATATTTTCCTTACTTTGGCCCCATGATTACGGGAGGACAGGTGTCAATTGAGTGTAATGTCTTAATGGATAGATCTTGATCACTTTTCCTTTAAGCCATTACACAAGCTGTCCGATCAGAATCAACTAAATATTTCTTTACTTTGGTTAAAATATGGCAACGCTGGTCCCACTGATATCCACACGACACTTTACTTGGTCCTAATAAATTATTTTGGCCATCTAACCTATGTTGATTGAGAAATCCTCTTATCATTTCGGCACAATGCCTTGATCATTAGATTTCGAGCATTTTTCCTTTGAGTAATTATGCCAACCACTAGATCTTCTTGAACTCAATCGATCTTTACTTGTTTGATTAGTGTTGAACATGACCCACCTTAGACACATGGTGCAAGGGCATAATGCCTTAATGAGTAGATGTTGATCACTTTCTCTTTAAGGATTTACATTGTCTATCTGATATTCTCATATTTGATTGATCTTTACTCCATTACCTTGGCACTGATCAGACCCACTGGGGACACGTGGCCTAATAGCGTAATGCATTGAAAATTAAAAACATTCATCTTTGTCTTCAAGCCATTTCACCTATCATCTGATCAAAATTAACTATACTACACTTTAATCTCACCCTTGGCTTTGAAACTATAGGTCCCACTAATCAAACTAGACACGTTGCCACATAGCGTAATGGCTTAAACACTAGATCAACTTCATCTCCAATTCAAGCCATTAAGTCAACCATCAAATTAACTTTAAGTGCTTACCTTTTAACTTCTTCCTCACCACTGTGTTGGGCCCACCATGTGCCATTCAGGCTTAATAGCTTGAAGGATAGATCGACTACATCTTATTACTAAGCCTTTAAATCGACAGTTAGATCTAAATTGAGTTGTACGACAGATATAAAGGGTAAAGTTTTTTGGGGAGACAAAAATTAGGAAAAATTAAAAGGGAACCCTGCTTAGCACTTAGGAAATAAAATATATGGCCCCACCAATGATGACATAAAAACATGACTTAAGTGAGTTAAGGTACAAAAAGTAACTTCATTTTAGAACATACCCTAGGGTTTTAGGGTTTTAGCAATATTTTCATGAATGACTTAGGGCTTTAGTCTAGAGACCTAAAATAATTTGAAGAAACCATAAATAAAACCTCAGAACCTTGAAATTTTTTGAATAGTGCTAACAGTAACTCTAATTGGGGATGCATGTCTCTTGCAGGCATGACAAGCTTCCAGAATTCTGAGTTGAGAAGACCACCTATAGGAAAAGAAACTAACCTATAGAAGATAGGAAAAACAAGGAATATGTACACAAAAAATATTTACAAATGATTGTTCATGGATTCAAAAAACATCAAGAGAAATAGAGCTTTAGGAACTGTCCATGAACAGGCAATTCCTAAAAGTTCCAGTCAAATATTTTAAAATATAAGAATCAGAACTCCATTTGTTGTCAATGATGTATGGTCCTAACCAGATAGGGTCAAACTTGCTAGTTTTTTCCTTTATCTTCCAATCTAGCATTCCACATTAAGACCAAATCATTAACTTCAAAACTTCAAGCAACAGTCCTTCTATCATACAGATCCTTTTATTGAAGTTGCAACCTAAAAATTTTGTCATGTGCTTCCCTTCTTGATTCATCCAACTGTATCAAATCATCCATCCTAATCTTCATTTCATCATCATATTTCTGGATAAACTTGTACATTTGCAATAAATTATTTTGTGGCAATCTTTCATGTATGCTATAAACTAAATCAAAGGGTGCACAACCAATGGCTTTCTTCACTATTACTCTGTCAACCCACAAATCTTGTTGCAACTTTGAATCCCAAGCCCTTTTGTTCTTATCTAGTACTCATTTTAAAATCTTTATCATGATTTTATTACTAGACTCAGCTTGTCCATTTCCATGTGGTTGATATGTGGAAGAATAAGAAATTTGGACTCCATACTACTGGCAGAAGTCACTAAACCCTACAGATCTGAAACACATATCATTATCTATCACAGTATTTTCAAGACATCCAAACCTAGTGAGAATATTTTGTAGCATAAAATCAGTAACAACTTTACTGGTAGCCCTTTTGGTGGGAATTTCTTCAACCCAGTTAGTAAAGTAATCAGTTGCTACCAAAATCCATGAATGACCTCCACTAGATTTGTTTGGAATCTCTCCAATGAAATCCATTCCCCACTTTTGAAAAGGTGCTTCAACCATGACAGGCCTCAAAAGGTAAAATTCCACTAAACTTAAGCTTACCTGCAAATCTTTGGCAAGCATCACATTTCTTGACATAGCTATGGGAATCCTTAAAGATAGTGGGCCACCAAAAATCAGACCTCATAATCTTATGTACAATAGTCTTGGCCATATAATGGCCACCACATGCACCATTATGCATTTGTTCCAACAAGTTCTTGGATTTATCATAGTCAACACACTTGAGAAATACTCCTTCATTGCTTCTCCACCATAACTGACCTTGAATGATTGCATACTTAAGGGCATATAACTTAACTATTTTATTTCTATTTTCATCCACTTCAGGAGGCAATATCATTCTTTGTAAATATCCAATGATGTCTTTATACCATTCACAACAGTCCATATCACAAATATAAGGCCTCTGCTCTTCTTCTAAAAATTTACTTGATTTGCATCTAAATTACTTTGAGCCATTAACTTGCAAGTCCTAGTCCTCTGACCAATTTTTTGATTTGAATGTAGACATTGAACTCTTGGATTTTATTTATCCATCTACACCTCCTTCCATGAAACTTCTTGCTGAACTAGAATTTCTTTCACAACAACACTTGGTACATAAGAAACAATAGTTTCTCCTACCAAATAGCATCTAAAAGCTTTGACATCTTTAAGCAGAGCATATGCTTGTTTTTGCATAATATCATACTTTAATTTTTCTTCTTGTAAATACTTACTGAGAAAAGAAATGGGTTTTTCAAAGCCCTTTGAATTCTTCTGTAGTAATATTGCAGAAACAATATTATATGAAGCAAAGGAGAAATTTTACAGAGGCTTTTCATAATTAGGTGTTCTTAATATAGGAGCATCTTTAATAGCTTGTTTAATACCTGAGAATGATTTAGATGCTTCTTAACTCCATTCCACCTTGGCTCCTTTCTTCATCATCTTTGAAATAGGGAGACTAACTTCTGCAAAGTTTATAGAAAATCTCCTTAGAAAGTTCACTTGTCTAAAGAAGGATTGAATTCCCTTAACATTCTTTGGCTGAGGGATTTTATCTATAGTAGAAACCCTTTTAGGGTCAATTATTACTCCATATTTAGACACAATATGTCCTAGGAGCTTTCCCTATGTAACTCCAAATGCACATTTCTTTGGGTTGAAAGAAACCCCATATTCTAAAGCTCTAACAAAAATCTTCGGAAGATGATCACAATCTTGATCTTCTTTTGCTGAATAAGCTATTAAATCATCTTGATAAATAACTAAAAATTTATTTATGAAATCTACAAATGCCACATCCATGGCCCTCTGAAAAAATTTCCTGAGCATTTGTTAAGCCAAAAGGCATTCTCACATAGACATAAGTACCCCATGGTGTGGTGAATGCAGTCTTGAATTTTTCAGACTCCTTAACCATGACTTGGTTATATCCTAAGAACCCATCCATCATAGACATTAATTTAGATCTAGTAACTCTTTGTAACATGGCTTCCATATTTGGCAAACCATAATTATCCTTCAATGGACTGACATTCAGATTTCTAAAATCTACACAAAGTATGATATCTCCATTTTTGTTCCTCACTGGTACCAAATTTGATACCCATGAAGAATGTCTGATGGTTTTAATAATCTCAGCATCTTTCATCTTCTTTAATTCTTCTTGCATTTTTTGGTGCTAGGGTGGGATTCACAGATCTCAATTTTTGTCTGAAAGGCTTAGCGCCTTTAAAGGAATCTCATGTTGAAAAAAATCTTCTCTATAGGCTTTCAAAGCATCATAGGACCATGCAAAAGCATGCCTATATTTTCTGAGAAGATCAACTAATAAATTTCTAATTTTAGGAGACAACTTCCTACCAATATACACATTCTTAGGGCTCTATGTTGTTCCTATGTTTACTTCTTCCAAATCTTCAAGTTTTCTTTCCTTATTTGTAGAAAAATATGTCTTTATTATCAAAGGCCTTCTCAAGAATAACTAGCCCTTTGGGAACTCTATTTGATTTCAATTGAAGCACCTCTTTACCAAAAATGGTATCCTTATTATCCAAGGTTTCAACACATCCCCTGAAATCCATTTGTTTGTTTAAAAAGTTTGCCTCACAATTCAAAAATCTCAGAATATCTAAGTCATCTTCAAAGCTTGCCAATTCTCAACATTGTCTGGTATTGAAGGCCTGGATTGGATTTCTATTTTATAAATTCTTGTAAATGTAATATCTTTAGGCCTTAAAGCAATGTTAGCTAATAAGTATGCCATTTTTTTTTTTTACCTCTATCTACCAAATCAATACCAAATGCATCAAAGTTCTCTAATTCATCCCAAACACCATTCCTATACTACTTAAGTCTCTGATTCTTTGAAACATATTTAGACCTTATCTGAGATATGATCAATTCAGAGTCTCCAATTACTCTGAGACTTCTTATTTTATGATTTGAGGCTATTCTCAAAACCAATTAACAAGGCCTCATACTCTTCAAAATTATTCGTGCATGTAAACAATAATGTAATAGAAAACTTGTAGTTCTTACCACTAGGAGTTATCAATAGAATTCTTGCACCAACTCCTTCCTTAGAACTTTCTCCATAAACTTAAATGGTCCACAAATCACACTAGTCCATCAAATTTTTCTTATCATCAGACTAAAACATAGGTTGAGTTCTTTTTCCAACCCCTATATCTTGTATTTGAAAAGATCCAATATTAGTATCTACAAAACAATTCATGTCAGTATCTTCATTTACTTCAATCATATGAGGATTCCTACTTTCCCAGGACACCTTGACATTATCACCAACAATATTGAAAGTAGGAAAAGACAAATCACATTGGATACTTCCACCCATTGAAGCACTCCATTTTCTTTATAGAAACATGCCATAATGAGGTGGAATATCAACAACCAAGACACTCATTGTTATCATTTTGTCCAGACATATTTCTAACCTATAAGGAAAATCCTTAATAATACCAATGAAAGGGATTTCTCTAGAGTCGATTGCCTGACATCTTCCATTAGGAGTGTCCACTTGTAATCACATTGTCTTCATTATCTCTACAGGTATAACAGTGTTAGATGATCCAAAGTCTATCATACAATTTTTTAGCATCTTACCATTAATAACCAAAGTTAAGAAAAAGGGATCAACAACTCCTAATGAATTGTTTACATGATTTGTATTCAAATAAATTTGGGGTATTTCTAAAATCATTCCTTCAAACTCTTTTCCCTTGCTGTCTAAATTATTTTGTACATTTTTCATCTTTTCAGTACCTTCTGGTTTTTGGAATCTTATTGAAGAAACACCATCTAGCATTGTGAGGACCTTCTCTCTATGCTCCTTAATTCTCATTATTTCTAAAAATGGAACTTTAACAGTAATTTGTGACAATACTTGCCCCATATCAACAGGAGTATATTTTTTATCAGAGGGTTATTGCTTTTCAATACTAAGTGACCATCCTCAACCTGAATGGTCAGGGTTGGCTCTTCTCCTTTGATTTCTTATTGTCCATTTTAGGAGGAAAACAAATTATTTCTGGTGTTTTAACCTTTACCTCAAATACAATGTTTGGACCACTTAATTTGTTTACACTTTTAACTTTTACCTTACTTACATTCTCAGTAGATCTTTCCTTCTTTTGTGTCTTCTTGGCATCTACTTTGGTTTCTTTGATAAAAATGTCAGCTAAACTGTTACCTGCATCACCAACTACTCTATTTCTCATGTTATAATTACTTCTTGCTTTAGTAACTAGGTCAACTATAATTCTTTCTCTCTCCTCATCAGAGGGTCTTCTTACTATTGTAGATTCCTCACTATTTTGATCATAACACCTTATATTATCAACCTTTTCTTCTTCACTATCAGACAAAACTTGTTGATGATATACTTCTACTCTACCTTGTGAACCATACATATCATGGTTCTCAATTACATTATCAGAATCTACATTAGGACATGAATTAGAATTATTCATGGCATAAGAATTATAATCACACAACTCACCTTCTTCATCTCCTTGTTCCTCAATTGCATATGTACCTAGAGAAATAGAAAAAAAATTAGGATTATGTTGGTTTTCACAAGCTTCACACCAATAATCATCATTGCACATATTGATAGAATTTTTATGCAAAGGATCAGGTATCCTATTACCAGGCTTATCCTTTCTTTGTGAGATAATAGGTTTCCCATCTTTGTATTGGGTACCATATGGATGATTTTGCATCCCATTTTGGGGATTATAACTGTTATAGGATGGCCTACTATTATGTGGAGCTTTATAATCTTTATATTCTAGTTCTTTTTTATTGCTTCTACTAAACCGTTCATCATCCCTTCTTCCAATTTTTCCTGATAATTTTATATTCATTTCTATATTAATAGTTGTCTTATAGGCTTTAAATAAATAGCAAGACATACCTCCTCATTAAGCCTTATAATTTGAAAAAGCCTATGCATGCCTTTTTGGAATCTAGTATGGAATTCAACAACTTCCTCATTTGAATTTTTATTTATATTGTTAAACTCATTCAATAAGAATCCATGATTGCTCTTATCACCATATTGATCCTTAAACTGAAATTTGAGGTCATCCATTGATCCCACTAAGTCATGAGGTAATGCATTAAACCAATCCCTAGCATCCTCAACTAGTGATAGAACAAAAAGCTTCATAACTACATCCTCATGTATAATATCATAATCATCCATGGTATGTGTAAATTTATTTAGATGTTCCTCACATGTGATTACATTATTTCCAGCAAATTTAGGAAGTGTATCCCTAATTTCATTTGGAAATGCATTAGGATAACCAGGAATACCAATGAAATAAAATTGTGTGTACCTTTCTACATGAAGTGCTCTCCTTTGGAATCTATCATCATCTTGGAAGGTAAAAGCTTTGGAATTTGATGTTGTAGCATTTTCAACACCATCATAAGAAGGCTGAGTAGATTTCTTGAGGAAATCAATATTCTTTTTCTTTTCAAAAGAAGAAGCTTCTAATTCTTCCTTTTCTTTCTCTCTATCTAAATCTCATTCTCCCTTCTGACTCTTTCAAGGTCAGGGTATCCTTTAGATTCTTGATTGAATAGAACCTTGTAACTTTTGGGTTCATTTATTTCAATATATATTACCTTCTTCTTTCCTTTATCTTTAGAACCTTGAGCATCAATATTTTGGCGAGTAACAGGTTTCTCTTGATCCTCCTTAGATCTTTCAGCATGTTTTATTGCTTGTTGTTTCAGCCATAGCTTTTTTTTTCTTCCTTTTCATCTCTTTCTCTCTTTTCCTTCTCATAATCCACTTCTCTTGGAGGAATCTATTATATTCATCTTCATGTTCAAAGGAATCTTTAGAATCTGAGATAATGGTATTAGACTCCTCCTCTCTTTCACTAGGAAAACTGTTATCTCCATATCTATCCAATCCCAAGTCTGGAGACTCTTCATATTCTGATGTATTTTCTTCACAAATGTATTGGATTGAATCTTCTCTTTTAGTTTCATTCTCTTGTCTTCTTGTGGATGGACTGTCTTTGTTCTTCTTTCCTCTCCTAGGCTGACTAGCCTTAGAAGTGGTTGAAAGTCCACCTTCCAACTTAACTTTAGGATGCTCTCTTACTCTAGAGCTGGTATTCATATTGAGGAAATGTGTATAAAACAATAAATATTACTCAGCACTGATTGCAGATATTTCTTCGAGTTGCCACCCAAAAAAAGTTGGGAAAATACAACACACCCTAATATGAATACTACAATATGGCTAAACAATACTAACTCTGTTCATTTAAAAGTCTACTCCCCAGCAGAGTTGCCATTTTGTTGGTGTTTGAAAATTTTTATGTTATTTATAAGCAACCAATATACCTTGAGACTAATATTAGGAGTGGTTAATTCCAAGTATGAGACCTCTGCAAGGTAACTGGACCAACTGTAGGACAAGGTTATCCTCTACTCTTTTGGCTTGGCAAAAGCAAGGCAGGGTGCACCTAATCCAGATGAAGATTTAACTTTCATAGCTCACTAATGGCAAGAGAGTATGAAATTATAATCACTCACTTAGTGACTTCTCTACCATGCAGGAATACAACCAACAACCACAAAACTTAAAGGGACTAGAATGGTTTTTATATTTATGACAGGGCAGAGTATAGCCAAACCTATTTAGATATGTATAAAGTAGAAGATACTAATTACTGATTAGTGCTTTATCCATTGGGCAATGATTCTAGTTCAAATATAGGATAGAGAAACTAACTATTGTCAAGGACTCAAAACCACAAATACAGATAACTACAGACCAAACACTTCTTAATAATCCTTATATAGACAAACCCAAAGAGTCTATGTCTTATCCAAAGCTGACTTTAATTTAATCCTTGATAAAAACTATGGACTAAAACATATACATAAAGAAATCTTATGCAGTGTACTAAAAGATTCAAAACTCAAGAGGCAAGCAAAAAGGAGAGACTTGAATCAAAAATATTGTATTAAGTAGAAAGAGACCAATTTCAATTCCAAAATGTTTCAAATCATATACCACTTCAATAAATGAAAAAGACTTGAAACTTTCTACTTCTATGATAATAATATCTAGATATATATCTGCTACACTCACTGGAAAATAGTAAAAGGTTTTATGCCTTATGCCACTTGCCCAAGCTTCTAGTCTCTACTAAATGATCTTGGAAGTCTTTTTTATAAGCCAAGGACTGCAACAAGCTTCAGATCATTTTAGGGTTAGTGATAAAATAATTAAAACACTATATGAAAAAGAAAATCAAATTCATTACAATAACCTAGCAGCTCTGTCATACAACTTAAAACATTCTCTTGAAACATTTTGTTGAGAAGAATCAGATCTAGCCGCCAACCACCTAGGAACTTGCAAAATACAACCCTACAAAAGGAATAATAAATAGAATGTCTGGCGTGCATTAATTATCATAGGAAACTTAACCCTCAAGAAATGTAGAAATCTGATTTCCCTCTTTGAAAAGCTCAAAAACCTGGGAATCTGATACGATCTAGATTATAAAACTCTGAAACAACTCCTCAGTGATGGTGAAGAACAGAATAGGATAATCAAAGGTTTAAATACTAATTAAAAAATTGAATAGAAACCCTTAAAGATATAAATATGCAATAAATACATTCATAAATACCAAATTATTCTCCATATAGTATCCAACAGCTATAAAAAAAATCAACCCAAAAGATCAAATTCACCAATTTACTGCTCTGAAACAAAATGACAAAGATCACCGCTCTGAAACCTTGATTAAAAGATTTAAAAATTCAAATATCTCCTTCCAACAGCCACCTGTGGCGCAGAATTCAGCATCAACTATCAAGATCAAGCATTAGCATCATTTTAAAACATAGCTATTAATGAACCTTCAAGTACCCATGCTGGTGATCTGATTTGCCATGCCTCGCATAGGTGAAATCCCTTAAAGACTAGATCTTGAGGAACTTTACATTAAACCTTCACACCTACCGCACAATCTTTTCTAACTTATCTTCCCTTTATCTTTTCCTTACTCTGGCCCCACGATCACAGGAGGACATGTGTCGATTGGGTGTAATGCCTTAATAGATAGATCTTGATCACTTTTCCTTTAAGCCATTACATGAGCCTTCCAATCAGAATCAACTAAATAGATCTTTACTTTAGTTAAAAATTGGCAATGTTGGTCCCACTAATATCCACATGGAACTTTACTTGGTCTTGAGAAGTCCTATTGGCCATCTGACCTATGCTGACTGAGCAACCCACTTGTCAAGAAGGTGCAATGCCTTGATCATTAGATTTTGAGCATTTTTCCTTTGATTCATTACTCCAACCACTACATCTTCTTGAACTCTATAATGCCTTAATGAGTATATGTTGATCACTTTATTTTTAAGGCTTTACGTTGTCCATCTGATCTTCTCAGATTTGATCAATCTTTACTTCATTGCCTTGGCACTGATCAGACCCACTGGGGACACGTGTCCTAATAGCGTAATGCCTTGAACATTAAAAACCTTCATCTTTGTCTTCAATCTATTACGCCTGTCATCTGATCAAAATTAACTATACTGCACTTTAATCTCACCCTTGGCTTTGAAACTACAGGTCCCACTAATCAAGCTAGACACGTAGCCACATAATGTAATGACTTAAACACTAGATCAACTACATCTCCGCTTCAAGCCATTTTGTTGACCGTCAGATTAACATTAAGTGGTTATCTTTTAATTTCTTCCTCACCATTGTGCTGGGCCTACCATGTTCCATTTAGGCTTAATGGCTTGAAGGATAGATTGACTGCATCTTATCACTAAGCCTTTAAGCCAACTGTTAGATCTAAATTGAGTTGCATGACATATATAAAGGGTAAAGTTTTTCGGGGAGATAAAACTTAGGAAAAATTAAAAGGGAACCCCGCTTAGGACTTAGGAAATAAAATGTATGGCCCTGCCGACGGCCACTTAAAAACATGACTTAAGTGAGTTAAGTTACAAAAAGTAACTTCATTTTAGAACATACGCTAGGGTTTTAGGGTTTTGGTAAGATTTTCATGAATGACTTAGGGCTTTAGGCCAGAGACCTAAAATAATTTGCAAAAACTAGATTTAAAACCTCAAAACCATGAAATTTTTTGATTAGTGATAATAGAACTAATGCAGTGACACTCATAAGGAATCCATAGTACACCCAAATCTTGATTAGGGACTTGGTAGAAGAACATGAGACCTTTCCCCTAGTGGGGCATACATAACCATAACTGTGTTACCAACAAAGATGCACTAAAGTACCCACAAATAGATCATTCTGCAAATGACACATATTCCAATATACACCATCCAAGATACACCAAGATATTGAAGATCGAGGCAATCGTGAGTAGGGTCTACTGAAACACAAAGATAAAATCAACAAAAAGGCATCATGACCAAATAGTCATTCAGTCCAAAGTTCTTTCCATGAACAATATTGTTTGATGGAGGATTGATAACCCGGTGCTAGAAGGGTGCTTCTTGACGAGAAAATATTGATTGATGTCAAAACATGCATTCGCTAGAAATAGAAATGAAATGAACAAGGAACTCGGGAATTCAATCTCTGAATTGATTTGATAAAACTCATGTGGTCAAAGTGTCTGGGAAAATCTTAGTGTGATGGGGTAAAGCTCAGTTTGATAGGATTAGAATGGGTAGAGTAGCATGCGATTAGATGATGAAGGAGGAAGATGATTGGATAAAATGAGATTGGAGGATAAGATGGATTGGATAGGAAGGAAGAAAGATAAAGTGATTTGATTAGAAGAGAAATGAATTGGATTGAATGGGATTGGAAGAAAACATGGTTTGAATAGGATGGAAGGAAGATAAGTGGATTGGATAGAACGGGAAGGAAGATAAGAGGAATTTTGAGAAATATAGAGAATTAGAAGATAAGATGGATTAAATTAGAAGATAAATGGATTGGATAGAATAATATTGGAAGATGAATGAAGGATTGAAAAAAAATAACACATACAAGCAACAAGCAAGCATACATAGAAACCAAAATCAAACCAAAAATTTCCCCCTAGTCAAGCTGAAAACTGATTTATTGTTTGATTGATATGGATTGATTAAGGATGACAAAGTTAACGATAAGAACAATGCACATCCAAAGGATTGGGAAGGATACATCCCATGATGATGATTTGGAAAAAGTGGGCAATAAAATGTCAGCTGATTTGGATCAATATAATAATTTGATTAAGGATTTGTGTTCTAGATTACAAGATTGGATTGATTGAATTAGTATTGATTTCACTTGATTGGACTATTTTGGGATTTTGGGAGGAACAGATTGGAAGGAGGATAAACGATTAGATAAGAGAGGAGGAAGATAAGAGGAATTAGATAGAATGGAAGTGGAAGATAAGATGATTGGAGTAGGACGGAAGGAAGATGAAATATATTAGGATATAGACAGAATGGAAGAGGAATGGATTGGATTAGAAGATGAATTAATTGGATAGAATTAAATTGGAAGAAGATAAATGAATTGGAATATAAGAAAAATAGAATGGAGGAGGAATGGATTGGAGAATATGATAGAATGGGAATATTAGAGGTGTGAATAGGAGGAGGATGGGATTAGATTAGTAGAGGAATGAATTGGATATAATTGAATTGGAATATGGATGAAGGAAGATAAGAGAAATTGGAGAATATGAGAGAATTGGAAGATAAGATAGATTGGATTAGAAGATAAATGGATTGGATAGAATTTAATTGAAAGGTAAGAAATTTGAATAGGATGGACGGAAGATGAAATAGGTTGAATTGGATAAGAAGGAAGATAAGAGGAATTATATAGAATGGAATTAGAAGGTAAGATGATTGGATTAGAAGATAGATAGAATGGGTGAGGAAGATAAAATGATTGGATTAGAAGAAAAATAGAGTGGATAGAAGGGGATTGGACTATAAGATAAGTACATGGTATAGAATGGAATATGAATGGATTAGATTTAAAAGATAAGTGGATTGGATAGAAGGGAATATGAATGGATTAGAATTAGAAGATAAGTGGATTAAATAGGAATTTGATAGAATGGTATTGGGACCAATGACAAGGGAGAACCAAGGAGTGGTGGAGATGGAGAAATGTCTTGGATGGGAGATAGATGGAGGGAATTGATGGATAGTTAATATTGAATAGATTAAGAGGGAATATGGGATTAAAGGATGGATATGCGATAACTACGTGGTAAAGGAATGAAATGCCCCACACTAGTAGTAGAAAAATGAAGGATGGGAAGATGGGGGATAAATGTTTCATGAAATGGAAGGATTTTATGTACAAGGGATGTGATTGGAGGACTAATGGAATGGGTAATATGTGGATTAGGATCCAAGGACTATGTTTTAAAGGATTCCCCCAAACAAGAGGTGAGAGGATGAAGGATGGAGAGATGGTGGATAAAGTGAGTGAGATGGATGGAGATTGTGTGGAGGGTATGCATGGAGGGGAGGAAGGCTTGTATTGTCCAAAGCATGCATGGGTGTTTTATTGCCTCTAGTTTTTTATTCAAGATAAGAAGTATGAAAGTGGAATGGATTTGGATAGGATGAAGGATGATATGGATATGGGATAATGATACAAAGAATATGGATGGAATAGGATAATGGATAATGTATGGAGTAAATGAATGGGATAACCAAGATCAAAGACATGGAAATGAGGATGGACTTATATAGGATTATGGAAGGAGGATGAAGGAAATGTATAAGACAAGGACTATGAGATGGAGGACATGGATAGGATGTCAAGATCAAAGATGTGAAAGGAGTATATGCATGGATAGGATGAATTTATGTGGGATAATGGATAGGTAATGGATAGTGAATAAGAAAAATGGAGGATATGGATGGAGGAAATGTATGGGATAGTCAAGATCAAAGATGGGAAAATATAGGATAATAGCTTATGGATAGGGGATCTGGAAGACATGTATGGTATCATAGGAATGGATGGAGTTTGCCCCCAAGTGTAGAGTGCAAGGGGAGGAGGATAAGTAAATGGATATATAAGTGGATTTGGAATAAAATGAATATGTGATGGGAATATGGTGGAAGGAATCAAGCATCTAGTTACATGGATTGTATCCCTTGTAAAAAATATTTGTTATAATGTATCAAGGAATTTTAAATATATGCTCATAGATGTTGGTAGGATTGTTTAAGGGAGATAAAATAGATTAGGGAGATGGGAAAGGATGATGGTTTATGTATAGGATGGGAGTAATGGTATGGGAGGATGAGGAAGGATTGGTGGATAATGGATGGGAGGTTGAAAGACTTTTGAATAAATCGATGGATAGATTGGAAAGATCATCATTGGCACACAAGTTGAAGGGTGGTGAAGAAGTGGAGGAGGATATTTTGAAGGAGGTGGAGGATAAAATGTGGATTTTTGGATATAAGGACCCAAAATAGAGGAAGAAGATGACAGATTAAGGATAGTGGATTTTGGGACATAAGGACCCAAAACAAAGTTGCAAGATGAAGGATTGTTAGATGGATGACTGGAGAATTTATGATGGAAGAATCTTTTGGATTAGCAAGGTTGGATGCCAAGATAGATTTTTCTTTGAGATGCATTTCTTCAATGAGTAGCTTGGGAATCCACATGATTTTTGAATTTCTCTTTTTGGGCCTTTGTGGCCTTTTGATGTTTTCTTTTTTGATTTTGGATCATATATTATTTTCTTGAACATGTATTTTATATGGGACATGTTGATCCTTGGATGTTTGTGCATTTTGGCTTGTATTCATTTTAGCTTTGGCATCCAAATTGCTTCCAATAGAAATGGTATAGGTGTATGAGGATGGATGGTTTGGAGATTTTCTGGATGGAATAATGGATGGTGAATGTTTGAAGGACTAAAAGGATGTGTTCCTTTTTTTATCTTTATTATGGATTTGGGGTGATGGTGTTAGAAACACTAAGAGGGGGGGTGAATTAGTGTTTGTCTATTTATTTCATTTCAGCAACTTTAAACATAAATCAAATATATATCAATTTAAGCTTAACACAAGAGCACATAACACATGATATTATTATGGGAAAACCTTGAATAGAGGAAAACCCTAGTGGGAATTAGTACCCACAAATATTGCACTAGTATAATGAACCTGTTAAAGTTCTTTTGCCTTGTTAGGAGTAGTCTTTACAATACGAGTACAATGACCTACTTAAGGGTCTAACCCTGTTAGGATTCTTTTACAACTAACCCTGTTAGGGGTGAGGACTCACTGTCCAAAAATCTCACTTCTCAATAGGATGAAGGCTACAGCCTTCTGATAGTTGATATACACAATATCAAAAAGGTGAACTGCTGCATATGACATAATTGTCTGATCAGTTCTATTTATGCACTAATGCTCTTATACTCCTAAGAGCTTTATCTCATTCTAACATCTTATCCTGTTCCTTTATATTTATGTTCTTCATATTTTGATGACTCTTCTTAATACAACTTTGCATGTTATATATGTATGTCCATGCCTGAATAGACGGGACTATAAACAAGACCTTAGTCGGCCTAACAACATTCACAACTCTTCCAAAAAAATTGGCTTAAGTGTGTCTACAATAATGTTTAATACATGTTTACAAAATTATTACAATAGGCACTTAGCCTTTACAAAACAAAAGATTACACGCTAATCAAAAAACTGAAGTCAGCTCCATACTCTATTTTCTGGACTGCTAGTGTACTTGTTCTTTCTGTAACTTATCTATACTAACATTCTGTACCATGTGTGTATAGGGTAAGCATAAAAACATATCATAGAGCTTATGTCTAAAGGTGCTTAGTCTAAATTATTCGTACACACCTGCACTGGTGCTCTGATCATCTGTATATCTCTATTTTGTCTTGTCTTGTATACTTAGTCAATTTCCAATTCAAATTTTCCTGTCAAAACTTCATATGACTTTTTTGCCATAATGACAACACAAAATAAGTCATATACTCCCTAGGAGTCAACTTTCCAACATATGGAATGGTAGACTTGGATATGGTGGATGGAGGTATGTAAGGACCCAAAATGGATGGAGGGGATGGACCCAAAATGGATGTAAGGGATGAAGGATTTGATTTTTAAATATAAGGACCCAAATGGACATGGATGAGGAAGGAATGGAGTTTTGGACATAAGGGCCCAAATTGGATGTGGATGAGGAAGGGATGGATTTTTGGACATAAGGGCCCATAGTGGACATGGAGGATGGGGAATGGGAACATTTGAGTTTATATGGAAGGATTTTGGATTTAGAAGGGGTGGAAAGTTTACCAACATCTTGAGGCATTATTTTTCCAATGGGATACTTTTTATTTTTAAAACAATATGTGAGTCCATGTGAATGGGGTTTATGGATGGATTGGATAGGTGTGATGGGATTTTGTGGAGGATTGGGATCATGTGGATGTGATGGGGAGGTCACCTAACTCTCTGAAATTCCTACTCTCTTCTAGGAATCTCACCTGGAATCCTATTCAATTTAGGACTCTCTAGATTCACCCTTGAGTCTCTTAGGGATACTCTCAGACCCTAACCAGAAGGACTATTCTGTTCCCTCTATTCTAGGTTCCCTACCCACCGAAATGTTTTACTCCTCACTGTCTCTTACTCTTCATGACTAAATTCCCTACAGTCATGCACCTTCTTACTTATCTATCTCATTTACAAGTTCTCTAGCCGGACCATAGGCTCGCCTAGGACTTGTCTGCAAACTTGACTAGCTTCTCAACTAACACAAATATAGAAACAAACATAATGTACAAGGTGGATGCTTCTTGACTGTCACAATCCATAGAACAGATTATCAGAGTCAAGAAGCACCCATATTATCTAACAGAAACAAAATAGCACTTTACAGAAATCTACTCAGAACAACAAAACACGTAAAATATAGACAGACTTCTCTTTATTGATTATACAGAAGATTACAATTCTCTGCTAGTCTATTCTCTGCAATTAACTAACTCACTGAACTGAACTGAACTGAACTATCTCCCTTTTTCATAGATTCTTCTTCTTTGTTTATCTCTGGCTTCTCCTCGATTCTGTAACCCTGGTGGTTACCTGTCGAGCTTAGTCCTCCAACTGTTCTCTGTTCTTCATCTTCGTTTGCAACCTGTCATCCAATTGCTCTGCATGGTCGACACTATGGATGTTCTTTTCATCTGTGTCATTCTCTTTTTCTGTCTGGCGGTTAAGACCTTTTCAACACTTTCTCCTATTGACATGTCAGCACGTTGATCATTTGACTGTTCTGTTTTCCATCGCGTAGTCGCGAATGAAAATCACCTTTCAAGTCTTGTTCTGTGACTGAGCGATTACCTGCTCGTTGCGCTCTCGCTATGCATTTACCTGACTTGGATTTTACCTCATGACTAAGCGATGACTCTTTGTCGCGCACCCGCAATGCATTTACCCGAGCTGTGTTTTACGTTGCGACTGAGCGATGAGCTCAAGTCGCATACCCGCAATGCATTTTCATTAACTGCTCCTTGCTCTGCGAGTGTGCGATGCCTGTTAGTCACGCACTCGCTATACTTCAATCTGAGCTGCTACTTCCTTTGTGACCTTGCACTGCACAGTAGTCGCACTATCACACTGTCTGGAGATGAGCTGACTTTCCTTCTGCGACCGAGCGATGATCACCCGTCGCGCACTCGCCACGCGCTTCCCCGAGCTGACCTTTTCCTTGCGACTGAGCGATACAATGCTCATCGCGCACTCGTCATGCTTTTCACTTAACTGTCAATTCACCTGCGACTTGGCGATGCATCGGGTGTCGCTCACTCGCACACCATGAATTAACTATTTGTCTTCGCAACTAAGCGATTGATTTCACCGTTGCGTTGTCGCACCGTGTTTTCTCTGACTGCGAATTGACTCGCGACTGGGCGATGAGCTCCTCGTCGCATTGTCGAGCACTATCTTTTCTACTAGCCATCTGCGACTGAGCGACTAGTTCCTCATCGCGCACTCACTCACTAATAAGTGAACTATTTTCCTAGCTCGCGAGTGTGCGATGAATGATTTTTCTGCTCTCTACTGGCTCCGCGACTGAGCGACTAGGAAAAACATGACTTGCTCATTATGTGACCTAGATCAAAACTATTCAAAATTGCTGGGGATAGGGTTTTGAGCTAAACCCTAGGGTGCTCTGCACCATACTCCCCCCCTCTCTGAGAGGACAAAAAAATTCAGCTAGAACTAGTCGGCAACAATGCCGAACTAATTCCCTGTCTTCTGCATTCTGCTTCGTCCAACCAGGTAGCTTCTACCTCTGGTAACTCTGACCACTTTGCTAGGTATTCTCTGTATACCCTACGCCTGGTTGTCTTCTGAATTCTAGAATCCAGAATTTTCTCTGCCTGCAACTTGGATTTAGGCTGAACCTGTATGTCTTGGACATCTTTTCCTATCTCCCTTTGTTGAATGCTCTCAGGTATCATTGGTCCTTTGTATGGAATCAAATCCTACACATTAAAAATAGGTGATATATCCAAATGGTTAGGTAAATCAATTTTATAGGCATTCTGCCCATATTTTTCCAAAATTTTGCAGGGACCTATTCTCCTCATTTGTAACTTAGTAGGTATCCCCTTCTGTAATCTGGCTTTTTTCAGATGTACCATTACCAGATCTCCAATCTAAAATTGGACTTCTCTCCTTCCTTCATCTACTTTTCCCTTCAATTTCTGATTTGACTCAATCAGATTCTTCTTTACTTGATCATGTATCTCCTTCA
>MU227924.1:397677-408573 GCA_018584345.1 Thuja plicata | reverse complement strand
TTTTTGTGTAGGGACAACATGGTCTTTGAGCCATTTGGTTATGTATTTGAAGAAAAGAAAGAAATATATATGGAATCTGTGAATTTGAATATTTTCTTTCTGATTGTGTGTAGTCTGTGAGCTATTCAAGTCATATTTTTATGCTATCCTACTCATTATAGCGGTGCATATGAATGTCATAAATTCTATGAGTTCCATTCATTCATTTATCTAAAAACAAAATATCAAATCTCCCTCTCATGCCCCTACAGTGGGAAGAATAAGTGAATGGTTTGTGTGCCATGCATTTAGTTTTTTTTTAAATTATTAAATCCATAATTGTATTCACACCATGTTGATGGGTGAATGTTGGTATGCCTTTGTGTCTTCTTGTTAAAGACATAACTTATATTTTAATTCATTGCAAATCTTTCTAAGAGGGAGCTGTACCTCTAAATTCAGAGGAAAGTTATCAATCTAATGATAACTTCTCCAACTGTTAGTAGCATTTGTACTTTCATCTGGGCATTATGAGTTAGTTTGTGTTGGTATTTTTAAAGTGCAAATCTGTTTACTAACAGATTTGAAATGAAAATCTTGATGAAGGTGTGAAAGATGAAGTTTGATTTGATGTGGGTTAATCTTGACTATGGTTGGATATGTGTCAATCAAGATAACTAGGATTAAATTCCAAGGATTATGATGGTGCTCCTAAGCCAAAAGTAGAAGATTTTATGAAAATTGGAATTAGAAGGTGATGTGGATGAAGATTTGAATGAAGAATGGATGAATTTTAGAAGACAAATGAGAGATGTGTGAAGACAAGGGAATAATTAAAGGGTGATTCATTTTGGATAAAGAGGAAGATGAATTGGATTAGGATTGGATGGAATGATATGAGGTTGACAAGTGGATTGGATTAGAAGAATGGTGATGTGATTAAGTTGGATGGAAGATGAATGATTAGATTGGATTAAGAAAGAGAATGTTGATGTGGATTTTAAGGATGATTATGATGAAGATTAGGACCTTGATTGAATCATTAAGAAGATGATGAAATGCTTAGGATGATTAAGATAAGATATATGATTTAGAAGAAGTGATTAGGATATTTAAGAAGAAGGTGAATGATTAGGATGATCAAGATAGAATGAAAGATGATTAGGATGATAGAGAAGAATTTGAATGGTTTGAAGGAAGCTATTAGGATGAAGAATGAAGAGCTTTAGGATGATTATGGATGATGATTAAGAGGAAGGATGATTAAGGATGTTATGGATGAATAGGAGATGGTGAATAGAATGATTAAGGATGATTGGGATTTAGAGGAATTTTTTTTTTTATTAAGAGGGAGATTAGGATAAGAATTATGATGATGATGAAAAGGTAAGTAGATTTGAAAGTTTGATGTGGAGATGATGATGTAGGATTTTGACTAATTTTGGGTTGTTTTAGGTCAAATTTTTCATTGGCAAGAACTGATTTTAAACATTCATCAAAGGCATTGACTACGCTAATTATACCTTGACTCACATTTTGGGCATAATTGATAGTTATTGAAGACACACATTTGAAAACAGTCCTCCAAGGGACAAAGAAACCTTGCAGGAGACAAGCAATTTTGACTTTGAGGAATTTGATACGATTTTGAAAATTTTGACGTGTATGTTCAAGTGGCCCTTTCAAGCCACCTATGTTTTTACATGGTTTAACACAACAAAGAAAGTACAAATAGTAGCTACCTTAAGGAATTGGCTTCACATGAAATAATATAGGCCCATTAGTTGGTAGTCCTTCAGATCACATAGCAGTGTCACCCCCAAAAGGGCGTCCATGTTTTTGCCTTTTTTCTAGGTATTGTTGGCATGCTACGAAGAGCTCTTTCACAACACAATACCCTGGGACACATATGATGGGAATCTTGGGGGGAGAATCTTCCCTCCCCTTGCACTATAATAAGTCACCATTCGGAGGTGAATCAGGTAGCCTACTAAATTATTTTTTCTAATAAGGTCTGTGGTGTCCCCCCAATTGGTTTGTACGTGTGTGAGACACTTAAGTCTCTAGTGGACCACATCAGCTCCTTAGGTACTATTCACTTGATCTAAACTATCATCCACACACCACGCCTAAGCTTGGTGGGATTGAGACAAATTTTTGATCAGTGTCTCATTTCTATATCGGCTGGGGTATTTACCAGTTTGACGTCGTCCTCTAAAGGGGAAGTGCACCCTCTAGATAGGCCTCTCTAGAAGCTAGATTAAGCTAAGCTTTCTCTTCACACAAGTTCCATGAAGGTGAGGGGAGAGGATACGGCTATAGTTTAATCGTAGTGTCATGTAAATTAAGGGATCGATCTAATGACAAATAGCTCAAAAGAAGTGTTGAAAAACACTTCTTAAAACACACCAAGAAGAGTTTGTTTTCCAAATTAAACCTAATAAATGAAAATAAGTGTGATTTACCTAAGCAAAAGACACAATAGTATGGTTAATAATGCAAGTTCAATTTATTTCCCACACATCAAGAAGGAAATCATGTAAGAAAGGTGTGGTTGTTTTTCCTTAATTCATTCAAGAGTTTGTGAGATTCATTCCCTTATGAATTCAAGACTAGATATGATTGATTCCTTTAAGCAACATGCATTCAAAGACTAGTGTTTAAAGCATACAAGCTCATTCCAAAAATCCATTAAAATCTAAGGAAACCTGCATGAAAAATATTAGTAATCTTAAAGTCTTCAACCCTGAAATGCTGCAAAAAGAAAAACATATTAATAACACTTGAAACTGGAAAAATTAAATATTTTATATGACAAGGTGGAGACAAAAGGTTACAATCAATAGTCCATTAGACTCATGTTGGAGACAATATGCTAATTCCTAAAATTTAGCTAAGTCTAAAATTTCCTAAAAACCCTCAAAAACTAGAATATTTATCTTAACTCCTATGAAGCTAAAACCACTCTAAAAAATCCTGGAAGTATATACACAAAATGTAACTTAAGTATAAGAAAGGAAGAGTATTTAACTTAAATGTTACATTTTATGTACAGTCTTGATGCTGAAATAAGCCTGAAGGGCACATAAGAATCGTCAAGAACCCACCCAAAAAATACTCATCTGCCAGAACATGTTTGAAAAATAAACAGGGCAGAGATGACAATGACAGGTTGTAGATAAAAATTTGCACAGATAATTGATCGTAAGCATAGATTACTGTTTAGTGCAGACGACCATTCTTAAGTTTACATGACCATTCTTAAACACACATCTATTCATAAGCACAGATGAAAGTCTCCTGGCATAGATGACCAATCGTAAGCACAGATGACCATTTAGTGTAGACAACCATTCTTAAGTGCAGATGACCATTCTAGAGCAGATATGACTTTGTATGACGGTTTCCAGAATGTTGTGGAAATTTTGTTTAAATTTTAGGGATGTGGGTCCAACTGGGCATGCCAAAATGTATATGTTTGAAACATACCTATTAGGAGCACACTCAGGCATGCAAATGTTAGAGATATAAATCATATAATCTACATTAACAGATCAAAAACATGCTTCAAATCAAGGCTTCCACCATAACCTCTGATGAGCCAAACAAGGGCACCCAAGCCTTGTTGATTTTCTCTTAGAGAGGAATGTGGGTGTGCTCTCCCAACAAAAAATATAAATCCCACTTGATTTCTTCCTTGCTATGGATTGAATCCTACAATGCAAACTAATGGATGTGATGAAGAGCTCAAGAACAAGTATGAGGAACTTGTCTCAACCCTTCACCAAATGATGAAGATGAAAATGCAAAAAAAAAAAACTAGAATGATATGAAAGGTAAAATGAAACTAAGATTCATTCACCATTAACATAGCATGTGATTTCTAGATTCAATAATGAACTAAGCATGAAAAATATGAAAATGAATTATGAGATTCTAGAGCAATTCTAGTATGATAACAATGCAAAAATAAGAGATGATTTGCAAGGAGTGAGGCCTTCTATTTATATATTTTTGGAGGGCTTGGATGAGGTGGATCTCATGTGGAATCCACATAGATTCCACATGGGATAAAGGAGTAAGAGGGTGGGAGACCCAAAGTGAGTCACATGTTGAGCATCTTCCAAAGAGGAAAGGGGAGACAACTTTGTAAGAGTTGTAAGAGAAATGGCTTGGGCCATTTTAGGAAAAGGGAATAGACAACTCCCATAGGAGGGATGTTCACACATGTATGAGCACCATTAGGAGGTTAATTGTTGTAGGAATTATAAAATTAGTCTATTAATTAGAGGAGTAGACTTAGGGGGGATAATGATGGGTATAGATTAGAAATCTAGGATTTTTTAGATGGGTTTAGGATTAATCCAAATTAGATTTTGATTAATAATAGCTTAGTATAATGTTAGAATGTGGAGGGAATAAATAAATTAAAATATATTTAAAGGGGGATTTAAGGGAGGGAATGTATTAAATAAAATTTAATACACTTAGGGGGGAGGTATTTAAATCAAATTTAAATACTATAGAAGATAAACCAAATTTAATTAAATAGGTAGGAGAATATAACAAATATAATCAACTAATTAAAATTAACTATAATGTTACAGGGGAATATTAATTAAATTTAATTTAATTAACAAGAGTGATAAGGGACATTTTTAGATGTCTACATGACCTTTCTCTCATTTGCTTTTTTGCATTTATGACATACTTCCATCTAGCATCAATTTTCTCATATAACTCTTGTGGTATATGATTACCAAGTTCAGTTGGTGTGACTCTTTAACTAAGTAATGTTTCCACAACACCATCTTTAATTTTCTTCTTGTCTACCTCATTTATTTTCTCATACTTAGTCTGCCTGAAACCTCCAAATCTTCCAGATTTATTTAATACTTCTATAAAATCATCTAGACTCTATGGTACATTTGTAAAGCTCACAACAAGTGTAGACTTATATGCCTTATTAGATTCTGTGTCACTTCCCTTTCCAAGATTTAATCTTCTTCTAGTGTGTCTTGGTTTCCTTCCTCCTCTAGATCTTACATATGTTTTACCTTTCGGTTGAACTATCTGAGTTGTTGTCTTTTCTTTTGCTTGAACAGAGGACCTTGTGTTTCTTCTTGTTCCTTGAGTACTTAGTGAGGGTACTATTGCAAGTTGCTTATCAAGTAAAAAAATAGCTTTTTCATTTCTAGTCTCATCCTCTCCTAGGTTTTTGGATAGATTTTCAATCAGCTTCCCAGTTTTCCTTATGGCCTTAGGTATGACAATGTTTTTCTTTCTTTTCTCTTTTACTTCCTCATAAGTGTCATGTCTCTCTCCTTTGGGATCAATGGGTTTTTCCATTAGGGCTTCAATCTTCTTTGAAACTTCATCGATATTCATCTCATATACCATAGGTTCTATCAATTCCACTCTCGGTTCTACAACCTTAGCAATACATACATCAGTATCAACTTCAAAAAAATTATTGTCTTGATATTTTACAATCAATTAAGCTAGGATCCTATACCTTTTCTACATTCTAGCTTGAAACTTTGTAAAATAATCAGTCATTATAGTATCAAATTTATCACCTAAACTCTATATGCACTCATTGATGTGATAGATGTTCAGTTTTTCTATCTTCCATACCATATCACTGATTGAAGGGAAATAGTTCTAAAAGTATTAAAATATACATACCAATAATGAACTAAAATTCAGAGTATTGGTCCTTTCTTTTCAGATAGTATTCATGTTTTCATCCAGTTGATTCAACAAAATCTCACAAACATCTATTTGGTGTCCCTTTTTCACTATCTTGTATGCTAACTCCACAGCACCACATGGTACGTTGTCCACTCTGGATGATTGGAATACTCAGTATGATATGTTGCATGCATACCTCATCTTGGGTTCTTCAATAGTAGATATCTTCATTCCTCTGCCATCCCATATTGCCTTTGTAAACTCAGTTAGTTTACCTCTTTCAATTTGCTTCACGCCCTTGGGTCTATCACCAATAGAAAGTCCAGTAATGAGATGTAGCGCATCTTTTGTAATTTTGATTGGTTCATCCAGCCACATGGATTTTTCTTCTACTCGGCTATGTACCATTCTCACTCACTCAAGTTTGAATACCCTCAATAGTTTCATTATGTGGGTTAGATGCTTCACTTCCAATTGAGTGTTCTCATCCTTCAATTTTTCATTTTCACACTATTTTGTTGAACGATGCATCAATTTATTCTTGACAAAGATCTTGAATTTTGCAATGTATAAAATTATGAACATCATCATTCAAAATTACTTGTGGAGGGATTGATGATAATTCTATCGTCATGTCTTTTTCTTCTGCTATTGTTAGGGGCATCTTATGCTTAGTAGATACAGGTTCTGCATCCTTAACAAGTGTAGATTTATGGATTCTCGGTGCCATTTCTTCTTCAGATAGGTTAAATATAAACTAGGGCAGCTCGAGTAGATATTACTTCACAAATGTAGCTTGGTAAATTAAATAATCTAGAAATGCTTCTAAAATGCTCTTAAATGATTCAGAAATACCTCTCGTATCAATCGATGGATGTCATAAATGATCTCCTTGCAATGTTCTCAATTTCTCTTGAAAATGCTAAGTTCAAATGAACTACAACTCACCCTATTTATAGATTTCCCTTAGTTAGGGTTTCCAATGGCTATTAGGTTTTGCAATAAATGCTTTTTCAAGTCCTTTTTGTCTTATTCACTGACTGTGTAGTGAATTTTCTTAACAAAATTAAATAAAACAAATATGAACAATACTTCAATCTAATAACATATCCAAATGCATCTTAGTATGCTGATATGGATCTCAAAACTAATACTTCAGAACTGAAATAGAATTTTCAATAGGTTTCAGTCCCTACATACCTCTCACCATTTAGGTGGAGTTTGGTGCACCTGACTTGGTAGAAGAGGTTATTGTAATATTTTCAAGAGGTGTTCCATCCTCTTGATTCTTTCTTCTCCATGTTGGAAAGTGATCAACTTGAGTAATGTGATTCACTTTTTGGTTGTCATTTATGGAAAAACATCTAGGTTTAAGATCAATTGTGTTGAAGATAGGTTTTGGTATGTACAAAATTGACTAAGTACAGAAACAGAGGTACGATATGGTTTTGGATATCGAAGACAGATATCGATGAATTAAGGCATGTGAGCTTAGTGGAAGACAGTATGGAGTATTTCTGACATACACCTAAGATCAATTTGGATTTGGTTAATTTTGTGATAAGTTATAAGGATTTGAAGACTGATAGACAGCAAAGAACAATGACATAGAGCAGTTGGACAGCAGTGAAGAATAAGGGAGTATGACATGGACTCCAAGAAATTGAAGTTGTATTTTTGTTATTGATAGTCTACACTATGACTATGAAAGAGCATCGACTATGCATTTGATATTTACTATATTAAATGTATTTTTCATTGAAGGCCTACTTAGTATTGTTTGTAATATTCATTCTAAGAGACGACTTTGTAAAGTTAAAATATATATATGTAAGATGTTTTTGGTAAAGATTGTGTGTTGTAAGTGAGTGAAATATATGCAGAGCAGACATGCAAATGACAGAGCAAAGAATGGTAGAGATATAAAGAAACTATCAAAGCACTTGTGATGCTTGTTTTGTTCATGACTGAGAATCTTTTGTAATAGAATTACATTGTAAGAGTTGTAAGCTCATTGGCCGTAACAGGGTGTTGTGAACCTTTAACAGGGTTGTTATTCCTCTAACAGGGAAATGTACTATGTAATATTCAGCTCCTAACAGGGCTAGGTCTCCTTATAGGGACATTATACTTTAGTACATGCTTGTGGGTATCATCCCCATCGGGTTTTTCCTTTGGCCACGGTTTCCTCATAAACAAATCACGGTGTTATGAGTTCTGTGTTATTTTTTTATGTTCTTTCCTTTACTACAATTGTATGGTTAATGTTCAAGTGGCTGAAGAATTTAATTAACTATTATAATACTGATTTACCCCCCCTCTCAGTATTATCCAATTCTAACAATTGGTATCAGAGCTTTTGGCCCTTGGAGAGAAAGCCTGATAGCTTGAGGGAGATCATAATGGATTTGAATAGTTTACAGTTTAACTTTGAAGCTGCACTTGAAGACCTTGATAATTCTAAAGTAGAAAATGGTGAATTGAAATTCAACATCTGAAGAGCTGAGAAATTCATAAATAAACTGAAAGAACAACTTGAACTTTCCACAATTCAAAGAGAATATCTTGTGGTTCACATAAAAGAAGACTCGGATGAGGACAATTCAGATTAGGTGAAGCAACTGAAAGAATAGATTGAGACTCTAAAGCTTGAGAACAAGAATATGGCTAAAGAAATACAGATATAGGAGGATGCTAAGAAGAAAGCTGAAGAAACCTTGAACAATGCATTGAATCAAATGAAAGATGAAGCTGATAGCTACAAGAACATATACTTAGAATTAGAGAAATACAATTAGATTGTGAAAGGTGAACATACTAAAGCAAAGAAACATATTGAGAAACTTCACACTAGCAGTGATTTGATTGATGAACAACTAGACAAGAAGAAACCTAAAGGTGATATAACTGGTATTGGCTTCAATGAAGCTGAATGTTCAAAGAATCTGGAAGAGAAATCAAATGATAAGATTGGTGCTGAGAAATTATCTAGTGAAGAACCTAAAGAGAAGATCAGACCTTTCAGAGGTAGATGCTTTGGTTGCAACAGATTTGGACACATGAAGAGAGACTATAGAGGTAATACCCCTTTTAGAACCTTTTCTAGTTATTGTTTTAACTGTAATGGATATGGGCACAAGAATACTAAATGTAGAAGAACTAATCAATTTGGATATAGAAAAGACAATGGAAGAGAACCTATTATGAAACCTACATGCTACAAATGCAATAACATTGGAAACATTGCAAAGTACTGTAAGCTACAAGTCAATCAAGAAAGAAGACCTCCTATATGATACAAATGCAATAATCTAGGACATATAGAAAATTTTTGCAAGTATAATGGAATAAATAATAGAAAGACACCACCTCCTATGAATTCATAGAAGAATGGAAATGATACTGGCAAGAGTATTGTAGATGTGAAGAATGATTTTGAAATTTTTTTTAAGAAAGTAGAAGAAAAAAATAGTGATAAGATATGGAAGATTAAAGAAAATAGTGATACATCAGTTCAAGGAGAGTCAGTAGATGCTACTAGATCTTCGCCTAAAGGTAGCAAGATAGAATCAACCTAATCGGTCGATCATGGCCTTAGGGGAGCATTAAATGCAACAGAACAAAATTTATCCTACCCTTCAGATCATGTAGTGAGCTCATGCAAGCTTGGGAATATGTTGAGCCGACATTATGGATCATGTATCTAAGAGCACATCATAAGCCAAATTGTATATTTGGATCGCAAGGATTAACAGTCGACCTGACAGTTTGGAGTGAAAAATAAAATTTATAACCTAACTTGTATAAAGCACCATGTTATGATTCATTTTTCTATCATTTGACAAGGAGTGAGCTGAGGAGATCAGAGAAAAGAAGTATTCAGACATTTCTACACCTGTCATGCGTGATTGATCGAAGCATAAACTCAGATTTCCATGTGAGAAAGGTATTCTACATTATCTAAGCTATGGATGCACGTGTGATTTTTGATGTTGTTGATTTTCCTAGATACAAATTCAAGAAACATCCTTATAAGTCATGTGAAGAGGATCTAGAAGGAGCATTTTCACAGACTCCACATGCCATATTGCACATAGAAGACATCAGGGCTTACATACATTGTAAGTATGACACATAGGGAGATGATGATATACTCACTGAAATGGAAGATATGACTGAGAACAGAATCATGAAGGAAGAATGGAAACATGTCAGTCAATTAAGTATAATGAATATTATGGATCTATGCGACTTTGATGAAAATGAATGGTTTAAAATACTTATGAGTAGGGTTCATGACTAATTCATATGGATTGGTAGCCAACCTGTGAAGATATGCAGTGACCTAATTCATGAGATTACTGGTTTAGATAACACTGGAGTTGTACCCGTTGCAGAGAAACATGTCAAGAAGGAAGTTGAAACCCTAACACACTCGAAGTGGGACAGAAGGGAAATGAAAGTAAATGATATTTTCCAAAAATATGTAAGGTTGATTGCAATGATACTTGGTTACAAATTTTTCTACAGTAGCAAACCTAATTCAGTATCAGCCAAAGTCATTATGATGACATGGAGAATGATAAAAGAAAACACACAGTACAACCTATGCGAAGTATTGGCACAACAATTCCTTGAGAATGTAAAGCTTGTGAAGAAGGAAAAAATTAAAACTTTCAGATTTGGATCATTATTGGTACACATGTTCATTCATATTGAACATTGTAACCACCTGAATTCGGTCTGTCGCAACTATAGACCCTATTTGCCCTAAGTGTGATCATACCCTCGAGTTATGTCCAAACGACCCTGTTACTGTTTGGCATAATTCTTTTAATCAATTTAATGTCCTAGGTGATTTTTATCACTGATTTATATTATCTATTGTAGCCATACAATTCAAATCAATATCGACCAAATCAGATTAAATCAAAATCAAACATGGCTATAGTATTTAATTATGAAGGAATTAAATAAATCCCTATATCAAGTATCACTTGCATTCAACCCATTCCCCTAGCCTATTAATTTAATTAAAATGGCTATAGTCCCTTAATTATTAAAAAGCAATTTAATTGTTTTAATAATTAAACTCCTATTTCTAAATGAATTAAATAAGTTTATTTCATTTATTAATATTCCCTTAAACCCTAACCTAACCCATCTCAACCACTTCTACCCTGGGTTCTAACCCTTCTCAACCCATTCACCCATGCTAATCTA
>MU227924.1:366156-387566 GCA_018584345.1 Thuja plicata | reverse complement strand
GTCTGAGAGTAGCCCTAAAGAGACTCAAGTGTGAGTCTAGAGAGAGTCCTGAATTGAATAGGATTCCAGGTGAGATTCCTAGAAGAGAGTAGGAATTTCAGAGAGTTAGGTGACCTCCCCATTAGATCTCCCCATCATAGCTTATTGTTGGCAAGTAGTAATGTAAATGTCGATAACATGGATGAAGATGAACTGGTGAAACTGGCATTCACCGCACTGAACAAAGCAAAGGAGAAATTAGTACAGAAAGGAGATAAGAAGACAAAGGTGATTTCAAGATCTATTGATACTGTGAATAAATTTCTTTGAGTACCCTTAGCATTCTAGAACAAAGATGATATTGAGAACTTGAAAGTCACACTTGATGAGTTTGATGGCCACTTTGAAAATTTGCTGAAGACTGTAGAGGAGAAAGAAAATAAAACATATGAATAGAAGAAGCTAATAAAACTATGCAAGTCCATCTCATGGGACTTAGGAATTGTGAAAAATTGTTTGATAAATGCAAAGAATTGCATTACACATGGGAGAAAGTTATTTGGTTACAGCATGAATCCTATCAGACACATTCAGAATGTTGAAGATATTATTACCAAGGAAAGGGAAACTTTGAACAGGTTAATGGATGGTTGTGAAACATCTTCATGGTCCACTATAGAGTTAGACACTGAAGTGACAAAGATATTGGCTAAGATCAGTAGACTGGAGAATGAGAAGGAGAGAGTACTAAATAGATTCAATTTGCTGAGGAACTTCATTACTCCAAAGCTATCAATACTTGAGGCACATCTAACAGATTTAGAAAAGACTATAGATTCATTGGCTAAAGGCCTACCCATAGACTTGAAGAATGCTGAAACTACATCTTTTGCATTGAATGGATTGATTCATATAAGTCAGATTTTTTTTAAGACATGGAGCACTAAAGTGAAGATTTTGGAAGATTCCTTCCAAGACATTCTAAAACTTGTGATCAAGAAGTGATACTTATTTGTATGCACCTTTGTCATTATTGTCAAACGGAGAGAAGAGAAGAGAGAACAAAAAATGAATGAAGAAGAGCAGAGAGAACAAAAATAAAGAAAATTAAATGAAAAAGATGAGGAGAAGAAGTGGAGACTGTTTTGTTTTGTTGGAACACTTAGTATTTTTTTGTTAAGTGTTGCCATCAATGCCAAAGGGAGAGATTGTTGGAAAGTGATCAACTTGGGTAATGTGATTTAGTTTTTGGTTGTCATTTATGGCAACACATCTAGGTTTAATATTGATTGTGTTGAAGATAAGTTTTGGTATGTCCAAAATTGACTAAGTACAGAAATGAAGGTACAGTATTGTTTTGGATATCGAAGACAGAGATCGATGAATTAAGGCATGTGAGTTTAGTGGAAGATAGTATGGAGTATTTATGACATACACCTAAGATCAATTTGGATTTGGCTAAGTTTATGATAAGTTATAATGATTTGAAGACTGCCAGACAGAAGAGAACAATGACATAGAGTAGTTGGACAGCAGCGAAGAATAAGGTAGTATGGCTTGGACTCCAGGAAATTGAAGTTGTATTTTTGTTATTGATAGTCTATACTTTGACTATGAAAGAGAACCAAATATGCATTTGATATTTACTATATTAAATGTATTTTGTAGTGAAGGCCTACTTAATATTGTTTGTAATATTCATTCTGAGAGCTGACTTTGTAAAGTTAAAAGATATATATGTAAGATCTTTTTGGTAAATATTGTGTGTTGTAAGTGAGTGAAATATATGTAGAGCAGACATGGGAATGGAAAAGTAGAGAATGGTAGAGCTATAAAGGAACTATCAAAGCACTTATGATGCTTTTTTTTTTCATGACTGAGAATATTTTGTAACAGAATTACATTGTAAGAGTTGTAAGCTCATTGGCCCCTAACAGGGTGTTGTGAACCTTTAACAAGGTTGTTATTCCTCTAACAGGGAAATGTACTATGTAATATTCATCTCCTAACAGGGCTAGGTCTACTTACAGGGACATTATACTTAGTACATGCTTGTAGGTATCATCCCCACCATGGTTTTCCCTTGGCTAGGGTTTCCTCGTAAACAAATCATGGTGTTATGAGTTATGTGTTATTTGTTTATGTTCTTTCCTTTACTGTAATTGTATGGTTAATGTTCAAGTGGCTGAAGAATTTAATTAACTATTATAATACTGATTCAAGCCCCCTCTCAGTATTATCCAATCCTAACACTCCATGTCTTGTTCATTTGATCTCTGATTTCTTTGACTATGGATGTAGTCTTCTTTGCATTTTCATCTTTGGTTGGTGCATCTCCTTGGTATCTGCATTTTCTTGCTAGATGTCCTACCTTATGACAATGATGACAGCCATGTTGAGGTTTATTCATGATCTCCTATTGTATCTAACATTCATCAACATGCAGTTTGTAGCAATATGTCCAAATCTTCTACATGATAGACATGAATTCCTTGTATTGTAATCCCATAGTTTAGATGTACCTTCTCGGTCAGTTGTTGCCTTATCTCGGTTACGTATCCATTTACCAATCTTCCCTTTTGTTTTTCATTCTTCATCTTTGTGACCATATTTATTGTATTTATTACAATAACCATCGAACTTAGGTTTTCTCATGTTCTTGTTAAGATTGGTTCTGCACTTAAAAGCTTGGTGTCCATATCCATTACATCTAAAACAATATCCATCAAATTTGATTTTACTTAGTAATTTACATTTCCTTCTCCTGCACACATTAGTTGTATGGCCTGGTTTTCCACAATAATTACAATTTGGTTTCTTTGACTTTGGTGGAGTAGTTATCTCTTCATTTCTAGATTGTTTCCATGATTCTTCTTTCTCAGTAGTATTGTTTCCATTAAATCTAATACGTTTTCTATCTCTCGGTGCTTTCTAATTTTTAAGATGTTTGTCTAGTGAATTCAATGCTTCTTCATTTCTCCTTAGTACTTCATTTGCCTTTTTCTCAACTTCCAATCTTTTGTCCATTCTTTCGATCTCATCTTTCAGTGCTTGATTCTCAAATTCGTTCCGTGTGCAATCCTTGCTAGCTCTAAGAATTTGATCGGTCATGTCATAATGAACTTGGGTCATCCTCAAGATTTCATTATCTTTCTCATTTAATTTCATCTCATCTTGTCTTTTGTCTTCTTCAACCATTTTATTTTCATCTTCTGCAATTGTTTTACCTTCAATTAATTTAGTCATTCTCATGCTATTGATTTCAACATATTTCCTCATTAGATCCAGCAGCTCGGTAAGTGAGTTAATATTTTAAATTATTTCTCTTATAGAAACTTCAAACTCATTAGTCAAGCTTCCTTTAGATGCAGTTTCAAGTGTATCAACTTGATCTTGTGTAACCTTCAGTTCATCATATAGTTTCTTCCTTATCTTTAGTGAATTTTCCAATTTCTTTCTCAGATCAATGATTATCTCTTGTGTACTTTCTACTTCAAATTCAAGTTCACCAATTCTCTTAGATTGCCTATAACTTTCCATGACTTGGGATCTTTAAATCTCTGGTGGTCAAACCTTTAAATCAAGAGTACAAGCTCTGATACCAATTATTGGAATAATGTATGGAAAGTGAGGACTAGGAGGGGAGGGGTGAATCATTACTTATAAAACTTTTAACTTAATACCTTAATTGATTAACCATAAAAAATTTGTTCCTTGTTTACCAACTTCATTGAATTGAAATGAAAGTAATGTAAAGCATGCAATTCAAAACATTAAAACCATGGAAAATAAACTCATAACACAGGGATTTTTCTATCACAGAAATTCTTGGTTAGAGGACAAAACTGCAGTGGGGGTGACACCCACAACTTTCACTAACTACAGTATGAAAGGTGTTTGGTTAATATAAAGGTTTTGCTACTTCTGATAGATTACTCGGTTAAGAGTATACAAGACTTATTAGTTCTACCTAGTCAGAGGATTTTACAATCTCTTATACTTAGAGATGTACCCTGTTAAAGGATTTACAATGAAAATATGTGTTGGGATCTACCCAGTATTCGGATTTAACCTTCTCAATACAATAGTATCAAAACTATGAAATATTTGTTATACTTTGCATCAAATACAAATGTTGATTTAGATTATATGTGCTCTACTCTGCTGTAGAAAAATATGCTCGGTACTGCTCTACTCTGTGTTGTTCTTCCTAAAAAATTAATAACTCAAAAACAACATCAACTCCTTCATTCACAACATCATCCTCATCATCAAATTCAACTCATAAATTCATCCTGTATATAGATTATTTTTAACCTCTTAATCATATGAGTTAGTTGGGAAATGATTATTTTGAACCGTTCGATCTTCTTTTCTCACTCGGTGACTGTGTCACTTTTACCTCGGTACTAGTTGTTTCTTGGAAATATAAAACTCTCATTAACCGTTTGATCTATGCCTTAGATATTCATTTTGAATTATCTCGATCGTTGATTGTGTAACCAACTATATTAATTACATATGCAATCATCATTAATTTCTTTTATACTCTGTTAGTTGTAATTAGATCACTTTTTGAATTGATTATCTGGCTCAGTTACATATTCCTTCTGACTCAGTTGGATGATCTCTCAATTCTTGGTAAATAGAAACTTAGTGTAGTGTATCACTCGGTAACTAAACATGCTCGGTATGCTAGTTCTCAATTTCCTTTTCTTTACCGACTGCATAATGCTTTATGTCTTGACCGACTGCCTCAGTGTGTATTACCGACTAGTCTCATATAAGACTCTCTCCATTCACCGACTATTTTCTCCATGAAATATGACTGAAAAAACTAATGACAACGAAAATAGCTTACAGAGATAACAAAAACAATCTGAAACTAACAAGTGAGAACAAGTCATTTAGAGAGAAGGTATAAAAATTATAATTTAATATGGAAAAAGGAGAATATGAGTTGATCATGTTAAGGCTGGCATTAGAGGAAATGAAGATAGCAGAAGGAAGCAAAACAAGTGGTAGTGAAAGAGAGGATCCACAAATCAAATAAATTCAATCTACAATGGAAAACATGGAGATAAAATAAAATCAACTCAGAGAGCAAATGGAAGAGGTCAAATCATGAACTTAGGTTGTGAAAGGGTCATCAAACACATCTAGTGAGTTCATAGAAAAAAAAGTGAGGAAAATGTGTGAAGAGAAAGACATAAGTGATAAGGCAGTGAACATCATCATCAAAGGGATGAAAGACTATGGAGAAAAGGAAAACAAAAAAGATCTCACAAGGTACTTTCTTAAGGACCATCTAGAATGGTACAGAATAATTTAGCAAGCACAAAGGATTGGTAAATGGACATAAGATTACATGAGCGGGCATGTAAGGGTCACTTTGAAGAACATAGAAGACAAAAAAATGATACTAAGGAACAAGAGGTTCCTCAAAGGAACACACATATACATTGATGAGGACCTTACCATATTTCAGCAAGAAGAAAGAACGCAAGAATGGGAAAAAGTAAAGGCAGCAAGAGAAAATGGAAAATGGGCATGGTTACAAAATGGTAAGGCCCACATCAATGATAGAATGCAATATAAGAAATAGGAAAGCAGGCCCCTAGGAACACATAACTATAGTTAGTTATAATTGTAGAGGTTACCCATGGAGAAGACATCATGGGTTAGGGCCCATAGCTAAAGGTAAAGACATTATTTTTCTCACAGAGACACATGAGAATGACAGATGTAGAATGCCAAAGTTTGAGCAATACAAAAAAATATCGATCGGTAATGAAAGAACCAATAGTAGAAAAGGGTATGGAAGGATTATTGTTTTAATTGAAGAGACTTGGGGCAGGTTTTTAAGTATAGAAAAATAAGACTCAAACAAACAATACATTTGGCTAAAAATAATAGAAAATCAAGTTGAGATAAGATTGGCAGCTTGTTCCTTTTCTCCAAGGGGCTCAAAAACATACAAGAAGAGAAACCTAGATCAGGAAGATCCCTACTCATTGCTGAAAAAAGACATCTTTATTTTTAATACTCGGGGTGAAATCTTAATAATAGGTGATTTTAATGCTAGGACAACAAACAATCAAGCTCTCAAGTGAAAATAAGTTACAAAGAGAGATGTGATCTTCTATGGATAGAAGAAGAGAATGACCAGTTCTGCAAAAGGCCTTCTAGGAACATCAAGGGAAATGTTAATCATTATGGGGCAGAATTGCTGGGTTTATGCAACTTGTACAACATGGTCATATGTAACAGTATGAAAGTGTGGCCAAATTCAGGAAACATTACTTGTAAAATATACAAAGGACAAAGTGTTGTTGATTATATTATATGCTCTCAAGATCAAATTAAAAGGGTAAAAGAGATTGAGATAGGAGAATTCCCAATAGGGTTAAAATCTGATCACAACCAATTTTTTTTAAAGTTGGCAATTCATTTAAACGAGTCGTGGGGAGATCAAAAGTGACTTAAGAAAAGAAGGTACCCTTGTTGGCATTATGGTAGTTTTTGGAGGAGATCTGAAGATTGGTCATAAGAAGATACATAATTAGTTTTTATTGATGGAAACATGATCACTTAATATGATTGGAGTGACCGGTAAGATCCGTACATGATCAGTAAAGTGAGAAATAGTTAATTATGTTGATGGGTGTACACGAGGTGTATAGGAAGAACAGTTTCAATCAGTTAAATTGGTAGCAGATGAGTTACATAGAAAATTAGATGATGCAATCATAAAGGAGACATTCATATCATATGAGGAATCCATGGTTCTAACCATGATAGCTAATTCAATGTTTTGAGTGAATTATGTTTTTGATGTGGAAGAGAGTGTACCTATTGGGTCACCGGTCAGAATTTCATTATTAATCTGTTAAGGTGGTGGATCTGATGTCGGCTATTGTTCATGGAAATAAATATTACATTTAGGGATGATGTATTAGGTATGATTGACACTGATTTTGAGGAGGTTGGTAAATATTTTGTGCCAACTTTGATGGAAGGTTTTTAGGTCTTAAGCTACTTAAGAACGCATTATATAAGGAAGTGTAAATTGTGTGATTTAGGGTTGTGATCATATTTTCAAGTGCAGTGACCAGAGATTGAAGAAGTAGAGATGAGTACAGTGTCAGAAAGCAAAGGATCAGAGATGATCTGATAGGCAAACAATGTCATTCTACAGATCATTATTGTTGTTGTTTTCTAACAGTTGCAGCAGGTTAAATCCCTTAACATGGTAGATCCTAACAGGTCTTTATTGTAAATCCTTTAATAGAGTATCTTCTTAATTGAAGGTTCAAATCCTCTAAAGAGGTAGACTATAACAAGTCTTTTGGTACTTCTAACAAGGTACTAGTCACTTTTAACAGGGTGAACCCTAGAAAGGGTATTGTAGCTCCTAACAAGGAAAACATTTTTACTGCAATAAGGTGATTTGTGGGTGTCAACCCCACCGTGGTTTTTTCCCTCTAACAAGATTTTCCACATGAAAAATATGTGTCATATGTGATGCTTTGGTGGATGCTTGTTCTTATTTACTTTTATTTGATATTATCAGTTGCATCTTTCATTATTTGGAAGTTGTTGTTTCGCTTTGTCAGATCAGTGGTGAAATTTCTTAAGTACTTGTTTACACTGATTCACCCCCTCCCTCCTTCATGCTTGTGCATACTAACAATTATTATCAGAGCTCTAGTCCTCTTGATATTAAGATTAACCACTTAAGTAAAATATCCCTAAAAACTAACAAGGAGAGTTACAGGTATGAGAAGCAGCTTGGGGATGCAAATAGAGTAATCAATGAACTAAAGCAAAATTTGAGGTACTCCCTTACAAAAAGAAGAGAACTCACTGAGAAATTAATAGAAAGGAAAGATTACATTGAGAAATTTTTTGAAGGTAGTGTGTCTGAAGAATCTGAGGAAGCAATTGCAGATCTGATGGATAAGAACAATGGACTTAAAGAAGAGGTGGAAAAACTAAAAAGAGAGTTTGAAAGTCAGTCTGTTAGGATGTGTGAAGAGCTTGAAGGAAGAAGAGTTGTTGACGATGCAAAGAAACCTATTGAAGATGCCCTCAAGGCTAAAGATGAAACCCTAACAAAAAAATTGGAGCAACTATTCAGATCGAAGCAAGAATTTTTTGTATTTAATAAATAATTACTTGAAACAAATGAATAAAATATTGACATCTTAAGAGAGAATGAGGGGATAAGGAAAGAAAATTATAATATGAAAGAAGAGCTTAAAGCTGCAAATGATATACTGGATAAATTCAATAAGAGTTCTGCTAAACTTGATGAACAACTTGCTAGTCAGAGGAGGAATGGAGTAAAACAAGGTCTAGGTTTTTCATACTTTGAATCTAGTTAATCGTCTGGCCCTAAGGACATCAATGTAGGAGACAAGTCAACACCTAAGGTGAACAATAACACTAGTAAGAGGAGGTATAGACTAGTATGTTTTAATTGTCATAAGGAAGGTCATACTGCTAATGTATGTTGGTTTAAACATATTGGTCCTAATGCTAGACCTAGAGTTCCTATTGCTATATCATATAATTCCTATGGTAGAGGTGATAAATATTGTGCTAGATCTAATGAATTCCAAGGAATTTTTTATTACTGTAATAAGTCTAGACATAAAGATAATGAGTGCAGGGAAATAATCATCAGTCAGTGGTCATATGATTACAATAGTTAGACACCTAATAATCAGTGTAACCGGTCATATATTACATGTTCTATTTGTCACAACAATGGTCATATGGTTGTGAATTGTAGATTAAGATCAGCTAGAGGCAATGCTGGACTTTGGAAACAAATAGGTATGGCTTGTTATATCTACAAAAAATTTGGTCATCTTGCTAGGTCATGTAGAGAAAGAGAGAATACCAGAGGCCAACCAATGAACAAAGATGAAAATGATAAAGAAGAGAATCGTTGATGCTGAAGAAGTCATAAGTGAAATGAAGAAGACATGGGTGAAGAAAGGTGAACTGAAATCTTCTGAATTGTCTGAGAGCTCCACAAATTCAAGAAATGTTGAGAATCCATCGGTGAACTAAGTCTGATATGACTTAGGGTGAGCACTAAAAATAAAAATCCTAAACTAACCCTATTAGTGAATGAGCGGTAAGATTCCTATGCATATTGAGGTGCTTATTTCTGATTTAATTATGTTCACAAAGATAAAGTTATATATTTGGTTTTGTGTGTGCATATAATGGTTGTTATGTTATAACCATTATGATCGGTGAAAAGCACTATGTGACTGTTGAAAATAACGACTACATTCTCAACGATATAAAGATTAGAAATTAAACTCTATTGTTACTTTACATTCTTATGATTTTTTTGAAGAGCATTTGTAAATATTCTAAAGTGATTGTAAGCATTTCTTGTATGTAAATTGTATCGGTTGTTGAAGAACAGTGAATTGTATTATTTGTTGAAGAACACCTATTGGTGAAAGTGGAGGTTATTTCTTATTGAGTGAAGATTCTACAGGAGTGTTACTGCTAAGAGATAATTCTTTTCATTATGGATACTCTAGTGATGATTGATGTTGTGGATGAGCCAAGACCCTTATTCAAGCTACACCCATTGAAGGCAAACGAGAATGATCCTATGGGTGCCCTATCATCGATACCCTATGATTTAGTACTAACAGAAGACATTAATTCATTCATACATTTTAAGGTAGAATACCTTGGAACCGATGAAATATATGATGAACTCATTACCCTAAGCGATGGTGTAAAGTTGAAGGACGAGCATATGCATTTGATGCATAAAGAATTTACCTATGCAATTGAGATTCCTGATGATTTCCATCTAGATATGGTTAGATTTGTGTTGTGAAGAGTCCATGATCAATTTATTTGGTTGGACAGACCTCACAAGATCACAAAGGAATTAATCAATCATGTTACTGGATTTTGTGCGACCGGTGAGGCACCAAATCTGCCAACTATTGTTGCTAATTTGGTTACACGCTTGACCAAATCTAAATAAGATCACTAAGAAATGACTATCAAAGACATTGAAGACAAGGATGTGATATTTTATTCATTGGTGGTTGGATATAGAGTATACCAATCCAATCGGTTGAATAGTGTACCTAGTGAGAAATTCATGTTGCATACAGAATGGTGAAAGAGAATACAAAGTATGACTTATGTGAGATGCTGAGGAGCCAATTATTCATGAACATGAAGAATATTAAGAAATATGAGAAGTAATCATTCAAATATGGTTCAATCCTGGTAAGTATATCCATCTATCTGCTGAATCAATTTACAGGAATAGTTCCCATTACATGGTTACAAGATCAACCAGTAGTTATGTAAATTAAGCAATGCATCAGGACATTAGGAGACAATTTTAATATTTTCGTGTGGAGATAATTTAAAGAATTTTAAGGAAAAATACACTTAAGAGAGAGAATCCCAAACAATGAAAAGTATAAGAATGATATTTTCTTTATAATAGATACAGATACATGTATGTTCCGAGCAATTCAAATTACTTGGGTACCAACTATGTGTAACCACCCTAATTTGGTCTACTCTGACTATAGACCCTATTTTCCATAAGTGTGATCATACCCCAAATTATGTTCAAACAACTCTTAAATCGACTGGCATAATTCATTCAAATCAGATTTAATCTCCTAAGTGATTTAATCACTAAATTTTATTAATCACCTAAGCCAATCAAATCAATTCAAATCAAAACATGGATAAGGTAATTAATTTAAAAGGAATTAAAAAAAACCTAATTATATCTAATCACTTGCAAAAGCCTATCTTCTAGCCTAAATTAATCTAATTAATTGGCTATAGTCCTAATTAATTATCAAAAGCAATCAAAAGCTTAAATAATTAATTTTCCTATTTTTGAGTGAATATATTAATTATAATTCATTTCATTAATATTCCCCTTAACCCTAACCTAACCTATCTCAACCACCTTAACCCTGGGTTCAAAACCATCCCAACCTATTCCCCCCATGCTAAGCCTAAGCCTAATCTTAATCCTATCCTAACCCTCTTCCTAATGTTGTCACATTCCTAATTTTATGATTAAGAATTCAACCCACTTGAGAAAGTAAACTTTCTCAAGCTTGACTCCCTCTAAGTCCACCTTCTCAAGCTTGGACTTACACCCCTCACCATGCCTCTTAATTTCTCTCATTAATGCATCATTAATGGAGATTCCTCAAGCCCATACCTCATTAATGTCGCCTTTTACACCTCATTAATGGTTTTACACCTCCATTAATGACCCTTGTCCCCCCTCTCTCTCCTCGTTTATTCTATAAATAGAATGATTTTTTGAGCTCAAATGGCCTTAATTTTTAGAGTTGAAAGCATTGTTATGTTGTTTAGATTACTTATAAATCCATATTGCATCTTAGATTTAATATTATGCCTTGTTATTATCTTCATTTTTAGAGCTAATATGCATGTTTAGTGAGAATTTAGATTACTTTTCATTCAAATCTTACATTCTTAGGTTGTATATGTCACCTATTTGAGCATAATCTAAGGGCATGATTATGGCATTCTTCAAACTCATCCTAGATAGGAAGCAATAGATCAGTTTTAGTGTTTAGTTTGAAACCCTTGCTTTTATAAGTTTTCACTAATATAATGATCTATTGAAGTGTCGTGTTTCAGATAACAGGTGCACTAATTAACACACATTTTTGGCGCCCACTATGGGGCTCGATTTTAGATTTTGCCTCATTTCAAGTTCATTTTTCACTAATTTGTCTTCCTAATTTTCTAGAACAGGGACATTTTTGGTCCTAAAAACTTGTATCGGGGAGAAATCATCGCATCACAGAATCTAGGCTCGCATCCCGTATTTCAAAAATTGCCTCCTAAAATTCTTGGCTCATTTCTGGTACAGAATCACATCTGGTCACACTTTGTCGTATCTGGTAACAGAGGCTCGCATCTGGTATATTGCATCATATCCTGGATTTCTAGAATCATATATGGTTAAAAATTTTGCATGCTCCATTGCCTAACCTCTAACATTTTGATCAGTTGTGGTTTCGATCTTTAGAATAGCCTAACTAATGATTGCAGGTTGCTGTTGGAAAAATGGAAGACTTTGCTAACATGTGGGTTTGCAGGTTTTTAAAAGTTGATTTACTAACCTTGTTTCAAGCTTTCCAATTTTAAGACATTTTGTTATCACTTATTAAACCAACCAGATTATTATGCTCTTTTTCTTTAGGGAAAATTAGGACATCAAAATTTGGTTTAAAACTTGAAAGAAAGATGGAGTAACTGAACAAGGCAAAATAAACACACTATTTAAATTTCAATTTTGGATAGTAAATGAACAAACTCAAATCTCTAAATTTTGTGGCTCAAATGAATAAACACATCGCTTAATTCATTTTCAGATAGTAATTGAACAAAGCAAAGCACTAAGAACTATGGTCAAATGAACAAAAAAAACTTTGCTTTCACATGCAATACTTTCAAAATTTAGGAATATATAAATCAAGCTCCAATAGCTTAAGGGAATGAAAATTGCTTGAAGTATTTTGGGAGAAAATGACATGGACTAGGAGTGTATTCTCTTATTCTTTTGAAGAATCATAAATCTAGAAATCCTACACTCGCCAATCCTTTGTATGTTTATTAAACAGTAGAGGGCCTTTCGATTGAGGAAAAAATCTCCCAGGAATGACCCAAGAGAGGAAAGGTTTTATGCCAACCCTTCCAACTCACTATAAATAATTGCTTCCTCGTATGCCAAAGCCTCAAAAGATAGAATCAGTTTTGTTCCTGGAATTTGGACATCATTCCTTGAACATGCTTGGGTATGTGTAGAGCAGAGCCGCTTGAATCTTGCTTGTGAGACTACACATATTTAAGTACTCATAGGGCTATACGCCTCAATTTTTTCTTATGCAATTCTATGGGAGACAATTTTGAACAGATTGCCTCATCATAAACAATGAACTTCATAGACAAAACTACCTGATTCATCTCTGAAAGGATGATAATCCTTGTGCAAGGCAAAAATTAATTGTCCCAAGACACTCATCATATCATCCCCTCACTTGCATTTTGATTTAGCTAATATGGCATCATCGCTGGAGCCATTGCACTCTTGGTGATGGCCATATTCTGATTAGTATTTGAGTGTGTACCTAAGTCAATGAGCAAGGATTTTCATCTTATACCTAGAAACTAGGGCATAAGGATGTGTTTGTTCCCCTAAACAATGCAAATCTACTTGATGTATCTGAAAGATCACTAAACAAAATAAATCATTCAAAATAAGCAAAAAAATTTAATCCTTGGAGTACATGTGTTTCACACAAATGGGAATGCCTCAATAACACAATTTGCAATCAAAAAAACTTCACAAACTTCCAAAACACATTTTACAAAACTGACAAAATTTGACAGAAACATCAGAAAATCGTATCGAGTATTTCTTGGCTCATATCTGGTATCTTGAATCGTATCTAGTATCTTGGATTGCATTTGGTCAGCACTATGTCACATTTAGGGAGAAAGCTCGCATCCTGTATTTCTTAGCTCACATCCCGGTCATCAGAGGCTCGTATCCTGTATTTCCTGGCTCACATCTAGAAGCTAGCATCTAAGACAATGGGCACTTGTAGATTAGTTTCTCAAAAAACCTCAATGGATTTGAATAACCTTTTGGCTCTTTAGTCTATCCCTGTTGTTTTTTCTAGTCTCCTTGTTACTATGTCAAAGCACTTTTTCAAACGTCTATGTTGCATGTCCTTTAAGTTTCTTACAATTAGTCTCAATACGTGTGGTCTATTCGCTTTTCAAAAAAACTTTATTCCTAGCTCACTATCAGGGAATTCTAACCCTTTGATGCTGGAATCATTTACTTCCACCGAAACACAAAAAACACCTCTACCTAGACACACTCACTTGAACAATTTGAGACTCTACTTGACACTATCGAGAAACTTTAATGAAGTTGAGATGCAAATACATGGTTAACACAATACACAACAAGTATACTTCTAAAGAATCAAAAGTACCTCCCTGATCACTACACTTTCAACGAGGAGAAACACCTCGCAGTTCCCTGTTATATTTATACTCTCCAGAAATGGAAAGACCCACTCATGAATGGAGTAAGGCCTTTGAGGAATATGACAATAATAAAAACCAAAAAAATGAAGATAGCGATGATGAAGAAGAACAACACTTTGACCATCCTTTGTTTGATTCAGATAGTAAGGGAGAGATCATGAAAGAAGAATACAATAAACTCAAACAGAGAAATAAATTCCAAAAAAAATTGGAAAATATGATTGGCGAAGATAAAGAGAAATACTTTCTCCATCTTGCATCCACTAGCATAAAATTACCTAAGGATTATGATGTTTAACAACTAAAAGAAAAGGAGGTATTGACTCCTATATCTATTCTCGCCAAACTATTAACCTTGATGAAAACTGAGCTTGCAACTCTCAAACAGGAGAAGGCTAAACCCAAGATGAAATACTCTTTGGTTTCCATTTGTCCATTTCCTTTTGATAAGAGTATTAATATGGTCCCATTTCCTCTCAACATGGCAAGGTCAAAATATGACAAATATACGGGAGAGACCGACCCACATGACCATGTGAGAGATTTTTGTGCTCTGAGCATAGAATACATGCATGAACCTACATACCTCATGTGGATCTTTCCAAGAAGCTTAGGAGGCAATGCCATGGAGTGTTTCTCAAAGCTTACACCTAAGGTAAAAACTTTTGAGGAGTTAATTCAATGATTTATCCAACATTACTCCTATAATATACAGCATGATGTGATTATGATAGATCTATGTAACACTAAACAAAAGATTGGCAAATCCTTTACACACTTTCTACAAAGGTGGAGGAAAATCTTTTCACGGTATTCAAGAGCTATTCCTGAATACAAAAAGATGGAAATATTTGTTAATAACTTAGTACCTGAGTTGAACTACGCATTACAAATGCAAGATTCCCCTAGCTTTGATAGGATGATCAAGAATTCTATCTGTATTGAAGAGGTCATGGTCAAGAAAGGAGAAATCACTCTCCAAAGTGAAAACAAATCTACCAACTCCAACAAACCTAAATGGTGGAAACAAAACAAACATGTTGTCAACGATGGAGTAGTAGATGGCTCTAATATTAATCCTAAACCCAAGGTGTTCAATCTAACAAATAGCATGCAAGAAAGTAAAGATGCCAAGGTAACAACCTCCATACCTAAAGAAAACAATGAGAATAACAAAGGTTGGCCATGGACTTCCAAGCCTCAAAGAACATTTACTCCTTTGGGAGAGCCTCTTGAGACTATTTTGAAAATTCTATTAGACAACAAAGTTCTCACGATCCTAGATTCCAAACCATGGGATCTAGAAGTCAAACCAAGGTGGTGGGATGACAATTATTACTGTGTCTTTCACAAGAACAAAGGACACATGACTAATAATTGTCTTAAACTCAAAAATTTTATCCAAGACCTTATTGAAGGAGGCAAGATCAAAGTGGAAGGGTAGACTACTAATGAAGAACATACAACATTTAACAAACCATTCCCTAATTATGAGAAATGGGAAGCATCTAAAGGAAAAGGAAATGAGGTGAACTACGCCTACTCTAAAAATAATAATTTGATCAACATGCCAGACATTAAAACTGAATCAATTAATGTGGTTGCTATCAACGGTGTCAAAGACACATCCTCCCACTCAAATGTGGTGACCCGAAGTCAGGCACAAGTCATGATCAGAGGACCTAATTCCACATCAAAACCAACAAAAACTTCCAAGGTACCTATTGTCACTATTCCCAAGCCAATAGCAACAAAACAAACAGTTACTATTCTTGCAGCAAACTATGACCTGGTGAATCAATAGCAATGGACCTCTACTCAAATTTCCATTTTTGAGTTTCTTAAAATCTCCTCAGTGCATAGGGGATTTTGTGAACAAGCCCTATATACTATAAATGTTCCAAAGGGCCTTGATATAGAAAAATTCCAAGCAATGGTTAATCACATCTCAGCGCCACATTTCCTCTCTTTTTCTGAAGAAGATGATAAATCATTGACACATCCGCATAATCAACCCCTTCATATCGAATTCCTCATTCATAAATCTCGTGTTACATGCGTATTGATAGATGGAGACGCAGGATTGAATATTTGTACCCTTAATCTAATCAGGAAACTAGGTCTTTCGGAACAAACCATTGATTCTAGAAGCAAAATCACTATTAAAGCTTATGATGAGAAAGAAAGATCCTCTAAAGGTCTTATTGTTCTACCCATCAGGGTTAGGCCAATTGAAAGGAATGTCATATGTCAAGTTCTGGATCTACCCTTGGCTTAAAACATACTATTAGGGAAACCCTGGATCCACAAATGCAAGTTTTACCATCTACTTACCACCAATGTATCAAATTCCCACATAATGGGGTGGAAGTGACAATTCTTGCAGATGCCAATTATACTTGTAGCAATATTAAGGTAGGTAGTATGGTCCCGCATAACAAGGAAGCTATGGATGAGATGATTCCTAAGACTACCAAAGACATGGTTATGAAAGGCTTTGGAAAGACCTTAAAACTTGAAGAAACAAGTATGGGAGAATACAAGTTGGACATGACCCTGTCATTAACAGAACTTCCAATGTCACGAAGATCCTATGGAAAACCTTCCTCATCATTCACACTGGCTACATCTCGAACGCCAGAAATTCACAAATCAATTGGCATGGTTAAGGCATCCACCTCTCCTGCAGATAACATAGAAGAACAAGCAGTCTTGGCCTAGATTTACAAGGGAGAACCAGGGGAAGCTAAGGTAAAACATGTAGAAATATTCCCAGAAAAGTATGGTAAAGGATATGACCTACTTAAACAAATGGGATATAAAGGAAAAGGACCTTTAGGCGACAAAGGAAATAGGCTTATTGAACCTGTACACATGGAATTTAGGGATACCAAAGATAAAACAGGACTAGGTTTCAATAAAAAAACTGAAAAACCCTACTTCAAGTGATAGTCTAGTTTCTGACAAAGGGAGTGATGAAACAGAAGAAATAGAACTAGAATAATGGTCCTATGAAAGATTATTACATGTTGGTGTAGAGAATCTCAAATATCAAGGAGAGTGCTATGTACCAAGATTTGAAGTACCATAAGATCTTCGCATGCCTTTGTTAGCACAAACTCCTATTCAAGAGGTAGAAGAAACAACAGAAGACAATCCAGCGGTACCATTGGTTGCAACAGCTACTGAAGACACACCTTGACAATAGGATTCACATCCTAACTAGGGGCAGTTAGTTATAGTTTCACATGTCCTTGATTTACCACACTTTGATCTACAAGTAGCTAATAGAGTACATTAGGTAATTATTGCTAAATTCTTAAATAGGTCTGATGATGAAGTAACTGACTCACATGATTATGAGTGGGATGAGCTATATGTTGTCATGGAGGACATTGAAATAGATGTAATTCACATGTCCACAACTCTATCAGAACATAGAGAGAATTCTAACATCGCTCCTAACAGTGTTGACATTCCTGAAGCACAGGAGAAATCCCTTCCCCCATTCCTTGATGAAGAAACTAGTATTCTCCTAGACCTAGAGGAAATTTAGAGGCTACAAGCTAGGAGCCTCCTTTTACGAAGAGATGAAGATGGAAGTTCCATTGACAAGTCACTAGAGTTTGGTCCACATATAACTAACAATGACTTCGATAATGATGATCTAACTCTTATTGATCTAAACATCAAAGAGATTAACCTAACTAAGCATGTCATGTCAGTTAATAGTCTTGATGCTAATGCAATGCTGTCCTTCCCAAGATCCAACTCCTTATCTTTAATAAACTCAGACCTAATTGATTGGACTAGTATAGATCCTACTCCTATCCTTGACTTCCCTAATGACTACACCTTGGCTTGCTATCTAAATGCTTGTGAACCTTACCCTTCTTCCACCAATGCAAGGAGTGAGAACATGTCACAGGAGGATATCAAGTTTCTTAGTCAAAAATTGAAAAGCAAAAAGAAAAAGAGAACCGATAGTGAAAACCACGTTGTGGAACTGTTAGATTCTAAAATAGTAAAAACAAAAGATGTATCTAATGGTAAAAACCACTTAGAGGCGCCAAAAGATGAGATTCTTGATATCCTCCCTGAGCACTTTCAAGAGAGATATTCAATTTTGATAGAACCAACAGAACCAATTAACTTGGGAACAACTGAAGTTCCTCAAATCATTCACCTAGCACAATCTTTGTCCGATGAGGAGAAGACACAATTCACTGAGTCCTTGAAAGAGAAAAAGATCAACTTTGCATGGTCTTAAATAGATATGCCTGGACTAGATCCTGAATTAATAATGCACCACTTATCAATAGCTCCTAGGGTCAAACCCTTGAAACAAAAACTTAGAAAAATGCATCCTCATGTTGCATTACTAGTAAAAGCAGAGCTAGAGAAATTATTGAAAGCTGGATTCATCAGAGTCATCGCTTACACAGGATGGATTTCTAATGTGGTCCTAGTATCTAAATTAGATAAATCTATCAGGATCTATACAGACTTCAGAGACATAAACAAGGCATTTCCTAAGGATGATTTTCCACTGCCTAATATTGATATGATCATAGACCTCATAGCAGAATACCAAATGTACTCACTAATAGATTGGTTCTCGGGCTATAATCATATTAAAATTTCTCCTGAAGATTAATAGAAGACCACCTTTACATGTGCATGGGGAACCTTTTGTTGGAAGGTTATGCCATTTGAGATAAAGAATGCAGGTGCTACATATCAAAGAGCAATGACCACTATATTCCATGATATGATGCATAAAAACATGGAGGATTACATGGATGATACCGTAGCTAAATCAAAAGAACCGAATACTCATATTGAAGACTTAAGGAAGATATTGGATCATATGGAGCATTTTCAACTCAGGCTTGATCCCAATAAATGTGCCTTTGGAGTCCAATCAGGGAAGCTCTTAGGGTTTATTGTTTCAGCAAAAGGAATTGAGCTAGACCCTGGCAAAGTCAAATATATACTTGAAATGACTCCTCCATGCAACATTAGTCAAATGAGGACATTACAAGGGAGACTCCACTCAATCAGGAGGTTTATGTCATAACTTGAAAATAGAGTGCAACCCTTTACCAAATCACTACACAAAGGTGTTACCTTCAAATGCGATAAACATTGTGAAGCCAACTTCAAAAAATTAAAAGAGTACCTGGCTACTCCTCTTATTCTTATGGCACCCATCCATGGAAAGCCATTACTCCTGTATATTTCAGCTACAGCCACATCTCTGGGAGTATTGCTTGCACAAGAGGATGAAACTAAGAAAGAAAGAGAAATCTACTACATCAGTAGAACACTAGTCTCCTATGAACTCAATTATAGCATTATTTAGAAAGCATACTTAGCAGTTGTCTTTGCATCACAAAAATTGAGGCATTACGTGTTATCACATATAGTAAGGCTCATCACAAAGATAGATCCTTTGAAGTACTGGTGCAGAGCACCCTAGGGTTTAGCTCAAAACCCTAGCCCCAACATTTTGAAACAATTTTGATACAAGCCTTTCAATGAACAAGTCATGTTTTTCTTAGTCGCTCAGTCGCGCAGCAGCAGAGAGCAGCAAAAGGAATGCATCGCACACTCGCGAGCTAATTATGAGTTAATTCTATGAGTGTGCGAGTGCGCGATGAGGAACTAGTCGCTCAGTCGCAGATGGCTAGCAAGACAAGATAGTGCACGACAGTGCGACGAGGAGCTCATCGCCCAGTCGCGAGTCAATTCGCAGTCAGAGAAAATGCATAGCGAATGCACGATGGGTATTCAATCACTCAGTCACGAAGGCAAACAGTTCAGTCCTGGTGTGCGAGTGAGCGACACCCAATGCATCGCCAAGTCGCAGGTGAATTGACAAGTAATGAAAAATCATGACGAGTGCGCGACGAGCAGTAATCGCTCAGTCGCCAGGCAAAGATTTGCTCGGGAAGAGAAGGTGCGAGTACGCGACATGAGCTAATCGCTCAGTCGCAAAGAAAAGATTAGCTTGGATGAGCTCATCACTCAGTCACGAAGAAAATGGCAGTTCAGGTTATAGCGTGGTGAGTGCGCGACTTGAGCTCATCGCTCAGTCACAGGGACATAGCCAGATCGTGTAGAAACATAGCGAGTGCGCGACTGATCATATCGCTCAGTCGCCGAGATAGGGCCAGCTCGTCAGAAAGAGTTGTGAGTGCGCGACTGATTGTATCGCTCAGTCGCCAATGAATTTCTAGTTCGTCCAGAAGTGCAGCGAGTGCGCGACTAATGTGCGTCGCACACTCGCAGAGCAAGGAGCAGTTAATGTAAATGCAGTACGGGTGCGCGACATGAGCTCATCGCTCAGTCGCCAAGGAAAAGATAGAGCGGGTAAAGTCATAGCGATAGCGCGATGAGCAGGTAATCGCTCAGTCGCAGAACAAGACATGAAAGGTAAATTTCATTCGCGACTACACGATGGAAAATAGAAGAGTCAACTGATCAAAGATGTTGACATGTCATAAGGAGAAGACATTGAAAAGTCTTAACCACCAACCAGAAAAGAGAATGACACAAAGGAAAGAAAGGTGACCAGAGTGTCAACCATGCAGAGAAAAGAGATGACAGATTGCAGAGAGCATGAAGAACAGAAAACAACTGGAAGGCTGGGATCGACAGGTAACCACCAGGGTTACGAAATCAAGGAGAAGCCAGAGATAAAGTAGAGAAGAAGAATCTGAGAAAGGGTTCAGATCAGAGACAGTTCAGAAGTGGAGTTCAGTTAGTTAGTTGCAGAGAATAGACTAGCAGAGGATTGTAATATTCTGTAAATCAATAAAGAGAAGTTTGACTGTACTTTACATGTTCTTTTGTTCTGAGTATCTTTCTGTAAAGTGTTGTTTTGTTTCGGTTCGATAATATGGGTGCTTCTTGACTCTGATAATCTGCACAATGGATTGTGACAGTCAAGAAGCATCCACCGTGTACATTATGTTTGTTCTTGTATTTCTGTTAGTTGAGAAGCTAGTCAAGTTTGCAGACAAGTCCTAGGCGAGCCTATGGTCCGGTTAGAGACTTGTAGGAAAGAGAGATAAGTAAGAAAGTGCATGACTGTAGTGACTCAGTCATGAAGAGTGAGAGACAGTAAGGAGTAAAGCATTTCGGTGGGTAGGGAACCTAGTAGAGAGGGAAGATAAGTCCTTCTGGTTAGGGTCTGAGAGTAGCCCTAAAGAGACTCAAGTGTGAGTCTAGAGAGAGTCCTAAATTGAATAGGATTCCAGGTGAGATTCCTAGAAGAAAGTAGGAATTTCAGAGAGTTAGGT
>MU227924.1:244063-262803 GCA_018584345.1 Thuja plicata | reverse complement strand
ATTGTAAAGTAATTATGGGGAAATCATAATTTAATCCAATACTCCTTATCATTAAGAAATTTAATATTAGAAACTTAATTGGTTGATTTCCCTTAGAACTTTTATTTTAGTAAATATTTACCAAGCAAGGTATAGATGTACATAACTAACAATTTATTAAACAGCATTATTTATTTCCTAGGAGTTCATTTTTTTTTATATAGAGAATTTGGAAATTCAAGGATTGATTTTATTAAATGTCTAATTGAACTTTTGAAAATTAAAGGTTCATCCCTAATTTAATCGAAGCCCTTGACTCGATTATATAGTCCTAACGTTTAAGTTATAAGATTTCTCTTCGGGGTCAGTTTTAACCTAGCCATTAATTAAAACTAAAATTAAATAATTTTATTGAAAAATATTTTGAGGAGAACCTAATTAAAGTTTTTAAATAAATATTAGGGACTCTTAATGTTATTTTTATGTGGTCAATATATGTGGCCAGTATACTGACTATTATAAAAATAATATTATGGAAGTGCCTTACCCTAGAGGGTTAGATTAACATTGAATTTATTAAGCTATTAACATACTAATTTCTCTGAACGACCCTAAAAATGGAGAATAGGGAGTCTCTCTCTCTCTTCTCCACATTATCAAACTCTATTAATAAATTAGTGGATGACATGCGAATCCTTATAACCTCACCTTGTTTAATCTTTGAGCATTATCCTAAATTTAATTCTAGTCAAACATATGATTAAACGTCACCTTGTGCATCTTTAACTTGAGAAAATGACTAGGGTTAAGGGAGGTTGACACTTAGTTATGATTCCCCTTAGACCCTCTGGACTTTAATTTCACCTTTAAAAAAAAAAAATTGTTGCGTTTTTGGGTGCGAATTTTTGGGCATGACACGATAGATGTTGTTTACCTTTTGATTAAGCCATTAAGCGGGCCGTTCGATCAAAACAGGCTTGCTCACCACATAAGATAATGACATAAAAGGGATTTTTTCATGGCATGACTTAGGAATTATTAAAGTGGTTCGGATAACATATTCTTTTTGTAAAAAGAAACCCATTTAACATGAACACATGACTTGAGGTAACTTAAGTGACTGAAAAAGTAACATGAAAATAGAATCGACCAAGATAGTTAGGGTTTTTTAGTCATTTTCCACCATTTTCAACTAGGTTAAGGGTTTGAGAAAACTTTGCAGAGGCATAAGAATAATTTTAATCTTGACTTCAAAGCCTTGGACACTACCAATGACAAGGGACCGTAAGAAAAATACAAGGCACAGTTTAAATAGGAAATAGCACCAACAGTGGCTCTCTCTGAGGATGTTTAAACACCAGGTTATAACAAGGACCATAGATCTCTGGGGAAGCAGACCACAAACCAGACTAACCTAAAACTTGAAATAAACACACAACAGAAATGAAACACACCTATACATATACTACATACTATTGTGCATGGAGAAGAAAGGTTAATTAAAGAAATTTTTTAGGAATTATCCATGCACTGGGAATTCCTATTCTTCATCATCCAGACTATTGAGGAAATAAGAATCTTTTCCAAAGATCTGAGATATAACAAAAGGCCCTATCCATAGTGATTCAAATTTCTTGTGTTTTCCTTTCTCTTAAGCCCTAGTATTCCATTGCAATACAAAATCACTACGTAGAAACTTTCTCTAATTTGCCCTTCTGTCAAAAAGGTATTTCATTTTTTGTTGGAGTTTGATATTTTCTCTCTGGCTTTCTCTCCTTATTTCATCCAATTCTACCAACTAAACCATCCTTTCTTCCATGGGTTTAGAAATTTCTATTTCTTTATCTTGGATAAACTTGTAAATTGGGAACAAATTGTTGACAGACATTCTTGACTGAACACCATAAACCAATTCAAAAGGAGACTTTCCAGTGGCCTTGACAGTAATCCTATCAGCCCAAAGGAAAATTTTAAATTTAACATGCCAAGCTCTCTTATTTTTCTCCAAGGTCTTTTTTAAGATTTGTAAAATACTTTTATTACTAGATTATGCTTGACCATTAGCTTGAGGGTGGTATGGGGATGAATAGGACATAACAATTCCCATATCAAAGCAAAAGTTAGTGAATTCTTCAGACCTAGAGCACATGGCATTATCCATTATCAACTTAAGGGGAACACCAAATCTTGTAATTACGTTATCCATCAAAAAGTCAATAACCACAATACTTTTTGCCTTTTTGGTTGAGATTGCTTCCACCCACTTTGTGAAATAATCAGTTGCTAGCAAAATTCAACCATGGCCTCCACTTGATTTTTCAGCAAATTCTCCTATAAAGTCCATTCCCCACATAGAAAAGGGAGCCTCTGCTACTATAGGGTTTAATAACAATGCCCATAAATATTTCATCTTGCATGAAAATATCTGTCATGGCTCACATTTCCTAACAAAAGTGTGAGCATCTTGAAAAATGCAAGGCCATTAATACCCAGCCCTCAAAATTTTGTGGGTTGTTGTTCTAGCAAAATAATGCCCTCCACACATTCCAACATGTATTTCTTTCAATACATTTTCTGATTGACCTTTTCCAAGGCATAATAACAAGATCCCATCTCTATTTTTCCAGAAAAAATCACCCTACAAAAAACCATATTTTTGTGATTGCAGTTTCAAACTCCTCCTTTACTTATCATTCAAGTTATCTGTATATTTAGCATTTTCAATACTTGTCAAGCAGTTCTTTTTTACACCAACATTGTTTACTTGGACCAAATCCAAATTTTCTTTTGTCATCAACTTAGCCAACCCTAATCCCTTCACCAACTTAGTGATATGGATTTCTATGTCAAACTCTTGGACTTTGTTTATCCATTTACATCTTTTTCCTATCACTTCATTTTGAATAAAGATGTCTTTGACAGAAGCATGAGGGACATAGGATTTTACTTTTGCACACACCAAATAAGGCCTGAAAGCCTTGACTTCCTTAACCAGAGCATAAGCTTTTTTTTCCATCATCTGATCATTTAATTCAGCTAATTGCAATGACTTACTAAAAAATGCAATGCAGTGCTCAAATCCTTCACTATCCTTCTGTAATAAGACTGTTGCAATAGTATGGAATGAGGCAAAAGTAAACAAAGAAAAGGGCTTAGAGTAATCAGGGGATACAAGGACTGGTCCTTCTTGAATATCTTTTTTTATTTTTTCAAAGGGTAACTGAGCTTCTTGGCCCCATTCAAACTTCACATTTTTCTTTAGCAATTTGACAATAGCTTTAACCAGTTCTGCAAAGTTGGCAATAAATCTCCTAAAAAAGTTAATCTGCCCTAGAAATAATTGTATACCTTTTAAGTTCTTGGGAGAAAGTACCTTTTGGATGGCTTCAACCCTTTCAGGATCTATCCTCACCCCCTCCTTTGACACTATGTGTCCCAAAAGTTTCCCCTCAGTAACAGCAAAATGACACTTTTTTGGGTTCAGAGACACCCCATATTCTAGTGCTTTTATCATGACCTTTTTCAAGTGATTGCAATGACCCTCTACTCTTTTTGAGAAAGCTATCAAATCATCTTGGTACACCACCATCAGAACATCTATGAGGTCTTTGAAGGCTACATCCATAGCTCTTTGAAAAGTTACACGCATTTTTTAGCCCAAATGGCATACAAGCATATACATAGGTGCCCCAAGGGATAGTAAATGTTGTTTTGAATTATTCAGATTATTTAACCAGCACCTGATTGTACCCTAGGAATCCATTCATCATAGATAAAAAATCACATCTAGTGAATTTATGCAACATAGCCTCCATGTTAGGTAGTCTGTAATTATCTTTCAATGAGGCTACATTTAAATTTCTTAAATCGACGCACAACCTTATCTCCCCGTTTTTCTTTCTTACAAGGACTAAGTTAGAGACCCAAGTTGAATGTCTAATAGGCTTGATTATGCCTCCATCCCTTACCTTCATCAGTTCTGTCTACATCTTGGTAGCAAGTAATGGATTGATTGGCCTGTGTTTTTCTCTGAATGGTTTAATGTCTTCTTTTAAAGGGACATCATGTTGAAATAAATATTCTCTATAGGCTTTCAAATCATCATAGGACCAGGCAGAAACATGTTTGTACCTTTTCAACAACTTTATCAAATTCTGTCTCACGTTGTTGTCCAATTTTTTGCCAATATAAACTAATTGGAGAGATGTTTCAGATCCCAAATTAATTTCCTCTAAGTCTCCCACTTTGGCATTGGACTTCTGAGTCATATAGTTGTCATTTATGCTGAACAAGTCTTCCAATTCAACCAACCCCTTGGGAATGTGATTAGTATCCAATTAGATGACTTTCTGATCAAAAATATACTCCTTATTGTCCACAATTGACAATAGAGATTCACAATCAATCTCTTGACCATCATATTGATCTATACATTGGATAAACTTGACGATATCATCATCATCCTCAAAAACTTGCCAATTATGAATATTGTCAGGAACTGCTGGCCTACTTTTTGTCTCAACCATAGACATGCCAGTAAGAGTAGCATCATTATTTTTTAGGGCAACATTTGCTAGGAAATCTGCCATTATATTATTTGATCTTTCTATCCATAATATATTGAAAGCATCAAAGAATTCCATCCTATCCCAGACAGCATATTTATATAATTTTAATATGTCATCTTTAGCAGCATAATGTCCCCTAATCTAAGATATAATTAACTAGGAATCTCCATGGGCTTTTAAACATTTAATACCATGCTTGATGGCAATATCCATTCCCAAGATTAAAGCTTCATATTCGGCAGTATTGTTTGTGCATTGAAAAGTTAACATGAATGAATACTTGAAAGTGATACTTGATGAGGATATCAACAAGACTCCTGCCCTAGATCCATCTTTTCAAAATCCTCCATCAAAATACATTTGCCAAAGTCCATTTTGTTGCAACAGCAATTCATCCATAATTGGTTCAGTGTTCTTTAGTTGTGGCTTAACTTCTTCAACAATAAAATTTTCCATATCAACATTCACACAACAATTTAATTGGTCTGGTAAGACCACCTTGACCATAATAGATGACCGGCATTCTCTGTACAATTTGATCTCATTCCCATTTATAGGGATAGTTGCATAGGATAAACCCAACTGCATCTTTCCTCCTACTATTGTTGCCCATTTCCTTGATAAAAGCATACCATAATATGGTTTGGTATCCACTACCACTATGTCCATTCTATAAGTTGATTCAGGGAAAGCAACAATTTTCACTTCAATATCCTTCAATGTTCCTATCACAGGAACTTCCCTGTTATCCATAGCATAGAAGCTCCTAGCAGATGTAGTAACCTGGAGGCCTAATTCTTTCATCACATGGTAAGACATCACATTTGTTGTTGCTCTAGAATCAATCATATAGTTTTTTACCAAGAAACTATTTACCATTAAGGTGACATAGAATGGATCAACAGACAATGTTTCTTGGGTTATTATATTTCCAATACAAATGTTAGAAAATTCCTTGCTCTTTCCTTTTCCTTTCAGTAGTGAAACATCTTCTCTAGCACTATTTAGTGTCAAAGGTATCTCCTCACGATTAGGGACAAATACATCATCTATTCCTTTTAATAGTGCTAGAGCAACTTCTTTATGCTCTTTTATTTTCAACATTTCCATAAGTGGGACTGAGACTTTCATTTGGGTCAAAGCATGTTCCATGTCAAAATGAGGCGATTCAGGGGGCATATCATTTACTTTCTTCATTTTCTTGAGTTTCTCATTTGGTACTAATTCTTCCTTTGATATCCCCCCCCATTATGATCATGAGAAGATCCTACTTGCCTCCAACATTTATCATTATCATCTTGCTTAGGATGAAAATCCTCATTTACTTGAGGTGAGTCTTTTCTAACATAAACAGGGGTAGACTTGCCTTGAGCTGGTTGTACTATTCTATTTCTTAAGTTGTAGGCACTTCTTTCTTGATTGATTGCTGCAACAGTTAAAGATCTTTTTTCTTCATTAGTAGGAATCCTAAAATGAGATTGTGAACTATCATCACCCACTTTGTTTATAGTTTCCTGTGAAACATACTCATCCTGATCACTTTGATATGTTGAACTTCGTAACTGGTTTGTAAAACAATAATTATCTTTCTAACATGAATTATCAGAGGATGAAGAAATATCAGAGAGTCATGGATATGGTTTCTTTACTATGAACATATTGATAGCAGGGCCTTCATGCTCTCTTTCTTCTGTTTGGTCAAACAAAGTCTGAGCTACTACACATTGATAGGAAGAATGTGGCATATTGTAAGCATCACACCAGGGAGTGTTCTCAACATAGTTGGCATTGTTCCTTTTTAGGGGATCTGGGGTTTCTTTTGCTTTTGGGTTATCTTTCCCCTTAGGGACAAGTTTTCCATTATTCCAATTGGTCTTGTAAAGATAATCTCTCAGGTTAGGTTGTCTGTCAAATCTTTGGTTAGTATACTTATTATCTCGGTACCCTCCTCTATCATTCTTATCCATCTTGGCAGCAAGGGCTTTTACTGCACTCACCAATTTATCCACTGTATCATCTTCTTTGACACTTTTATTGGCTGATCCCTTTTCTTTCCAAATTTTATTTTCTTCTCTCTTCCCCAATTTCCCTGATGCTCTCCTATTACTCTTGTAAAGATTAAAATGGGGTTTAGGAGATGTAAAAAAGTTTTGGTTAAAGGGGGGGTTTGAATTGTTAATTGTTATTTGTGTTGATTTCCTTAACCCTACTTTACACTTACTTGAATTTGATTGATTGTATATTGCAATTATGATTATGATTAAGGGAAGATAAGATGCTCCTTTCTTTCACCCTCAAATACACAAATAGGAGATCCAATTTTAATCAACCCCAAAGGGTTAATACACAAATGAATCCACTATTTGGAAAGAGACCATGGAAGGGGATCTCAAATTATATGGATTGATTGATTAATATGATTAATGACAGTAATTGAAAAGAATAGGAGAAAGTACCAACCTTACAAAATGGAAAAATTAAAGATTGCTATTTTATGAGATCTGTAGACTATTTCTGGAGATGCTGACAATTGATACTAAACCAAAACATAGAGACGGACAAAACCCAGAAATTTTTTTCCATTCTAATGTTGTCTTATGAAAAAGGTTGACCCTATACCACTTTTGCCAACTCAATCTACTCAGCTCTGAAAGTGTCCCTATTCGCATAACCTGAAAGAAATCTGAAAAGGGTATCCAGATCTGGCCTCGGATCTATAGTCCTAAATCTGTACCTACAAGAAAAATGTTTTTTTTTTGGGGGAAAGGGGTTTGCCTTGGTCAAACCCCAGTTTTGGAATTAACCTTAATATATGTAATTGAAAATTGCATAAAGAATAATAAAGCAAAACTCAAATTCACCTTGCTTATAATGTCTTTATGGCGGATTCAAATCTGTGGATCCACAAGTATGCTTCAAAACATGAAATGTAGAATGGAAGGATATCTTCAATCTCTTGCTTGTAGATCTCCAACACAAAGTCTTAAATGGATTCTTGAACTTGACAAGGGCTTTGGAAGAAGATGGATGGAGAGATCACCAAAAGGGTACCTTTTTGGCTTGAATCCTTCAATGGCCTCCAATGGATCTCCTTCATGCAAATGGATACTTGAGAATGATGGATGCTTACTTCAAATATTTTTTAATTGCTTGTTTGGACTTCACTTCATAAGGATGCTTGATGCTTGATTAGAAAACTTCAATTGCTTGATCGTGGTTAGAGAAAATGAGAGGAGAAAGCTCCCTTTTATATGAAACTAGGGCACAATCTTCTAAGGAGGCCTACATAGGATAATTAAATCATCATTTAAGCCTTTACCCCTAGGAGAGGACCTATATTAAATATAATTTAGGAATCAACTGATTGAAAACCTGAAACAGCCGACCCGAAAGCGGGAATAGACTTTTTGTGAAGACCAACATCCCGAAAACCAAAAGTTCCCAAGATTTGGACCCTGGGACAGGGTTGATGGTGGCCCTATCCTAGGATAGGGCCTAGGTTGACCCTGCCCTAGGGTAGGGCCAAGGTTGACCCTATCCTAGCAGGTCGAGCCTATCCCCAGATCCCAGGATCACAGGTCAGAGACCCAAAATGCAAAATTTAGGTCAGGAAATGGAGGTTAGAAAGGCAGGTCAAGCGGGAAGCCATGTCAAGATCAGGAATAGATTCAGAGGTTCTTGTCATGACCCCAAACCACTCACTCAAAAGGCTAAACCAGTCTCCTATGGAAGTGCTTCCATTTTCTGAGTATACAACTCTCAATGTCAATTGCTATCTTGTAAGCATCCCTTAAGGTAGTTGGGTTCTTATCTCTAAGAAGATAAGACATTTTTCCATCAGCAACATTAATGTAAGTGGTAAGGCACACTTCTTCATCTAATTTCAAAACTTGGAACAATTTGTTCATGGCCTTTTGAAATCTTCTGTTAAAATCAGCCATACCTTCATTTGGGAACTTCTTGATGTTATTAAACTCATTTAACATGTATCTAGAATTAACATGCTCTCTATACCGTTCCCTAAAATATTTTACAAATTCATCCCAAGAGGCAATACTATCATTAGGAAAGTTTCTGAACCAATCCCTAGCATCTTCAATTAAAGATTGAAATAAAAGTTTCATAATGACATCCTCATCTTCAATTTCAAAGTCAGTTATCTTATCACCAAAAGCTTTTAAATATTCTTCGCAAGTAACAACATTATTTCTTGTGAACTTAGGGATCCTATCTCTTACCTCATTGGGGATCACATTAGGGTGACCAAGAATGCCTTCGAAGAAGAGAGATCTGTATTTTTTCATGTGGATAGGCCTCCTTTGAAAATTCCCCACCTTGTTATTACCATTTTGTCCAGTGATTCCTCCTTGATGTTGAACAGGTGGAGGAACACTCTGCTTGGGCTTGGCAGCTTGAAAACTTGGGTGAGAACCCATAAGTTGAGCAGCTACATTAGGACCAGATTTTTGAACATTTGGGTTCTTTCCACACTTTTGGACTTTAGGAGCACCACCTTGATTGTTCACATTTAGATCAGCAGAAGGATTTAATTGTTGTACTCCTTGATTCACATGCATAGAACTACTTGCAGTAGTATTATTGGTAGCATGAAGTAATTTTATCTTCATCTTCATATCAGCTGCAGCAGCCTCCAATTTCAACTTTTCTAGTTGTTTTTCCAAGTCGTCTTTAGCCTTCCTGGCTTGTTCAATGTCCAAATCAATTTGAGTTATTCCTTCAAGGTAGGAAACTTTCTGCTCAGGCTCATTTATGCTGATACCAAAAACCTTTTTCTTACCTTTGTCAGGGGCATCTTTAGTAGTTACTTTGAGTTTCACATTTCATTCATTCTCATATGGGAACAACTGCCTAATGATAGGTCCTTCCTTCTAAAACTCATCCTTGTCAGGGTTTGAGATTTTATTTGGGGCTTTGTTTCTCAAATCATTGAGGGTGCCAAACAATTTTGGATCCAAACCTTTAACTTCTTGACTCGGGCATTTAGTCTTAAGGTCATTCCTTCTAGTCTTAGCTAAGAGTTCTTCTCTTTCCAATAATAAGTCATATATCCTTTGCCCATGTTTTTCCTCTGCTTCAGCCATTTCCTTTTCTTGTTCTTTCTTTCTTCTTTTCAAAGCCACAATCTCATCTTGCAACTTATCAGAATCATTTGATGTTGTTTCAGCAGCAAAAGTCTCTTCTGATGGAGCAAGATTTTCTTCCATACGAAAGAACCCTATGTCAGTATTTTCTCCATCCCTAAAGGGATCAAAATTGGTATTATCTCTATAAGCATCAACTGGTCCCATAGGGTCTGCATCTTCAGATGAAGATGACTTCCTTTCTGCAATGGGAATGTCCATTCTTCCTTCAGAGCCATGTTGGGAATCATGTTTAGATGCCTCTCTTTTGGACCATTGCTTCGTTTGAGGCGTATGGAGCTCTTCTCCAAGATCCTTTTCAGGATTTATTTTGGAATACGATCTGGTATTTCTTTGTCGGCTCATCTCATAGAACAAACAAATATTTCACTTTGCAATACTAGAATACATAGGAAATAGAGTCGCCGCCTCTTTTCAGAGGATTAATATATATATATATATATATATATATATATATATAGAGAGAGAGAGAGAGAGAGATCAAACACCTTGTCCTATCTCAGATTTCCCCTTATAGCAATAAGCAAATATGGAACTCTATAGATAGAGCAGGCTTGACAATTCCTCACCTGGTAACTTCAATAAAATGATCTTTCACTGCCCATAACTAGAAATATTTTCCATTTAGTGGACTTCCTCTTTGAAAACAAACAAAGGGCCATATTAGATATTATAGAGTTATCAACTATTCCAATTGAGACAAGATCTGTATCATTTTCAGAATCAAGACCTTCAAACAATGTGCCACGACAGATAAGCAGAATGAACTCACTTTAATGATTATGAGGAAAAACAAACTAATTCTCAATATTTTAAGGACAAATGCTTTCATGATCATGACTCTTAGAACATTGCAAATCCCCAGTAGAGTCGCCAATTTGTTAGCCCTTTTTCTTGTAGAATCAATTACAATAGCAATAAATGCCAGACTCTCTTGTACCCAAGTTAGATTCTCACAGGGAAAAGGCTAATTAACAAGGATGAAAAATCCTTCTACACTTTGGGCTCCACATACCCAGGTGGGTGCACCTTTGGCAGAATATTATCTTTCAGCAATTTTTAACAGTGGATTAAGGATTTGTGATCCTCCTTTTTATGCCATTAGGCTTAGGAAGGCTAACCTATTAATTCACTCTTCAAGGAATCAATAAAATGAATTTTACTGAATACAATTAGCTAGACATGTACTTGAGATAATAGAAATATAAAGACTGATTAAATTTGAATTGATGATAACAACCACTTGTCAGCATTTTGACCAGTCCCTAATCATGGGTGATAGAATCAAAACAGAGAATACATATATTAAAGATAATCAATGGAAATACAAATAAACCTCAGATGGAATGCCTTACAAACTATCCTCTCATCCTCACACCCCTGTATCAAATTCCTGCATAAACCCTAACCCTCTGCAATTATCTGCAAGATTTAAAACTCTCCTTGAAAGCAACTCACAGACAAAAACATGGCTACTTTATAACCGATATACTCAAAATGCCTTACAAATTGAACATACAAGAATTAATAGCAAATGAAAAAAGACATCATTGATATCAAAATGGAGATTCCATTGTATTTTATTAATGTAAATTTCATATCAGTACATTCAAAAGACTCAAAACCAACATTTAGACACAATTCAGAAATCTGCCTTGTACTCTTATTTTTTACCATCCCTTTTACAATATTACAACTTGATACTTATAGACAACCATAGTCATCTGGGAATCCTTTTGGAAAATAAGGATGCAACAAGCTACAGATGACTGGGCTAGAGGACAAAATACAGTTTTTAGATGAGACAAAATTTCAGGCGGATGGGATAACAAATCTTTGCTATAGGCCATGTAATCTTTTGTCCTATGACCGCCTAAATGCTTGAAGTTGCTCTGAGGTGGCTGGTTCCTTGTCATATGGAATTCGTCCTCTTGCTAATGTAGAGCCCCCAATATCTGATTTTCTCAAACTACTCAACCTCTTTGGTGTTAGTTGTCCCCTTTATGTTTATTGTCTCATGCTACGGGGGCGACTATACCATACTTGCTAACCCATATGGTGAACACCTCATCACTTGGCCAACTGAAACTAAGGACCTCATCCTTCTATCTATTGAATTCTTCCCAATCATCATTATCTTTCTGAAATTCTGCCTCCCATGATTCAAAAAATGCCTTGGCTTTGTTTAAAATATCAATAGTTAACACAAACCAACCAGTATTTGCCAATGTAACAATACTTTTTGTTCTCCTGGTTAGTGTTTCATTTAATTGCCTTAGCCATAAGGCTTCATTTTTTATGTTCCCATCCTCTTTGAACATGTTGGGAAACATGTCATATCTATCCCTGGAGAACTCTTCTCTCAAAATTGTGACCCTCTTTATGACCATGTTCTTCTTGATGTCCAAATTGACCATCAGTTTGAGACATTTATGGGTTCTTGTCAAGATGATATCAATATTGTTCTGCTCCTTTGAAAGAGAGTAAAAGGATTTGACATGGGCTGCCTTCCCTTTCTAGTTATTCATTATCAAATCCCACTATTCCTTTTCATTATCATGTTTGCTTATGATGCCTGCAATCTTCTTTCCCAGTGATAGAAGTTAGAAAGGTTGACCTCACTAGCACACCTTTTGAGGTTGGAAAATATCTGATCAGAACATTTTTGCTTCACCAATTCCTCAGCCTCTTTATATGTAAGGGAATCTTCAAGATCCATTTTACCCTCTTCTTCTAGCCTTGATCTCTCACTGATCAACCTGCTTTTCTCAGCCTCTAATTCTGCTCTTTTGGCATCAATGGCTTCTTGGGTGGTGGGACTTAAAGGTGCAGGGGATGGGGGATATGTCACAAATGGACTAGAGGAGGAGGGTTGGTGAGGTTCCTAAGAAATTACCCCTTGGGGCATAAGTTTAAATTTTTGTTTACCCTCCAGTACTGCAATTTCGTTATCCTTCAACAAGGATTTGACATTTTCCTCATTGTAGTCTTTAAGTACAAACTCATACTTCTCATTTAAGTTGGCATAAGCCTCCCTTTCTTTCTCAGCTACCTTCAGGCTTAAACTAGTTGTTTGAACAATGAGGTTTGCTACTTCAGTTCCTGAAGTGTCAGCAACCCTCTTCACGATTAGGTTGCCTGTATCTTCAACATCATCATCTTCCTTTATTCTCCTCTTGTCTTTTTTCTTCAATGACCAAATTGCTAGAGTTGCATGGTCTTCACTAAACTGGGCACCAGTTGATGTCCCAGTAGTGGTTATAGTTTTTTCTTGCTCTCTGACAGCATCAAAGACTACTGCATATGCTAGATCCCATTGAGGTAGTATGAGAACTCCCGGCTTCTTAAACATTTCTCTACCCTCTTCAGGGGTGATCTTATCAAAATTTGATACCATCTCCTTCTTAACCTCCTTCTCTATATCTCCCTTAGCAGAGTTGGGTTGGGCTTCTTGCAGCTTTTGGCACTTATGATTGAATTCATCAATGTGACACCTCCATAGAAATTGAATGAATGCCCTGGTTTTAATGAAATTGTCATCAGACAAGAATTCATCACTGGCCTTCTTGGTCATAGGATCTAACTCCCTGCCAGTAAATGCTGCTACTGTGAGGTCACTTGTTATATGTTTAGGTGCCTCTGGCATCCCTTCTTGTAACTCCTGAGTGGTAACAACCACTTCACCAGAATTCCTCAATTGCACCAATTTCTCAGTGATGGCTTGGTCATCATATTGCATGGGGGATTGGGAAGCAGAGTACAATTCACTCTCTTGTTCTTTTGTTTCCACCCTTTTGTCTTTTGGGAGAGGGTACTTCTTGAACATCAATATTTACTTCTTGAACATCAATATTTACTGGCCTCTTTCCTTTATGCTAAAGAGTTTTGTCAGCTTTAGGTGCAATAGTAGTGTATCCTCTCCTTTTATACACTACATAATCCCCCGGTGGGACTATTCTCCCCTGTGGAAATTTATTCAAGACAGCAAGAGCCTTTTCTGGTTCATTCTCAATTGTTCTCTGCTTCTTCTCATTTAGGGTTTGTATGATCCCCTCAAAAAGATTCATTAGGGAGTCAATTTCGTAAGACCATGGGAAAATTTCCTTTAAAGGATCATAAGTCTTGTCAAAATTTCGTACAAAGTCCAAAGACTTATTGTATGCCATCCATTTCTCCTTCCTGACTTCCTGGATACCAAGGTCAAAAATATTTCTGATGATATCTTCAGCGTAGTTGAACTGATGTTCTAATATCAAGCATTTAGTCCTCTTCCTGAATATACCCATGATAAATTCTTCATTATCTACACACCTGGACACGGACGTAGCTAGATGACAAGGCTCAAAATACTTGTCAAACTATGTCCACCCACCTTTGGTTATGATGAAGTGATGGGCTCTGGTGAGGGTAGGAAAGATGTTTCCCTTCATCTTTCCAGTTGGGGCTTCTTCCTGTAGCCCACCCAATTGCCGTATGATTTATGCTACTCCAATCTTGAGAGGGACTCTGTAGGGTAGCACATAAGGGGTTCCCCTGAATCCATAAACCCTAATTACTATAGATAATGGGTACAAAATTATATCTCCCCAATTGTGAGCAATTTTTAGCTCTAGGGCATATTCCATAGGCCTTAAAAGCCTCATCATTTCAGTGTGGACCCTAGCATTTTGGTTGCTCAGTAGTGACTTGAGTCTAGTTGCAAAAACCTTATCAAAATAAACATAACTAGCACTCTTCCTATCCCATGACAGATTTGCACTCCACATCTGAACAGGCAATTCTTCATCAGCTTGGAACTTAGTCAATTCCATTTCTTCCTCAAAGAAGTCGGCATTGTTGAACAAGAACATATGCATCATGAGGGAATACCATCCCATTGGTTTATGTATGTTGCTGTCATGAATTCCTGCCAAACCCTCATGCCTTTCCTGAGCAATATAAGATGCAAAATCAAATACTACTGAAAAGTGGGGATGCAGAATTTGAACAACCATTAGCATTATATGGATAGGCATTATTACATCTTCATCTACCCCCAAAACTTGGCATAGAGAACTGTACATCTTTCTGGCCTTGCCATGAAAAAGATCCAACTTGAAAGGTTCTGTGGTCCTAAGCCCTACTACAACCATGTCTCCTATTTTATTAAAATACCCCTTCAATGCCTCATCCCTATAATATTCCCTCTGATTATGGTATACTTCTTTAAAGTACTCAAAATCAATATCATCCATATGCTCAAAGGTGTCAGTCAGCTTTAAGATCCTTCTGATTTTATCAGCTAATACAGTCAATAGCACATTTCCCTGGGTATCCCTAACAACCGTAGCCACCTTGTCATAAGTGTTTGCAATTAAAGTGAACAAATCAGTGTCCATGAACACACCAGGTGCTATCAATTTTCCCACATCTAACTCCCAAATGTTACAGTCTGGGGTAGGGGCATTCCTCTGGCTATAGGCTGTCCTAAACAGAGTAAGGCCATCAAACCTGGTCTTGACATCTTTCGCCCATCTACCGGAATCATATAACCCTTCTCTGATTTTGAAGCAGGGATGTGGTGGAACTACTCTTTTAATTTGAGTGGCATCTCCTGTGGACACTGGCAATTGCTGTAACAAATCCTCCCTAACGTTTCTCTTTTGGTAATCAACCTCTCCAAAAATCTCAACTCTAGGGGCTATTCTAAGGTTTTTCTTTTGATATTAGATTTAGATTCTGAGACAAAGTTATAAACACCTTTATGAACTGCAAATCCCACTACAATCTGAATGCTGGTGAATCAGAAAAGCTTACCTATTCTGCACAGAAGTCGCTTGAAGCCAATTTTCTCTGCAATCCCATCTTTTCTTGAATGATTTTGATGAATCATTGTGACTGCAAGTTGACTTAATCAATTCTACAGCCTCAAACAAATCAATCTTTCAAATTGAATTTGGCTGGAGTGGCCACACGTTCTGTAATTAATTCATAGGCTTCAATTTCGCGGCTTAACGGCTCTCTGCATCACACTTTATCAACTTTGAATTTGAGTCGTAGATTCTGGACATCGTTCTCTGCGTCTAACGGCTATCTTATTTTCCTGAAAATAGCTGTCCATCGAGGACACATGTCATCACCACTTAATCGCTTACTCACTAGATGTCGAGCACTTTCCTTTTAAGCAATTAAGCAGACCATTAGCTATAAGACAACTTAGTTGTGGTTTAAACTCTTGCCAGCTCTGAATGTCCAAGTCCACCAGCTACCAGATGTCATCACCGCTTAATGGCTTGCCTGATAGATGGCGTGCATCTTGGGTATAAGCCATTAAACTGACTGTTAGATCTTTTTTGGCTTTAGCACCCTTTATGTTGTATGTGACTGGACCCACATTCTTTCCTGGACAACTGTCGCTACCACTTAGTCGCTTGCCTATTAGATGTCGTGCACTTTTCATTTAAGCCATTAAGAAATCCATCAGATTCCTTCATACTTTCCCACTGTTTAACTGAGAGCCTTTATGACTGTTTAGCCCCACCAAGGACACATGTCACCACCGCTTAATCTCTTAACCGATAGATGTTGTTTACCTTTTGATAAAGCCATTAAGCAGGCCGTTCGAACAATACCGACTTGCTCACCACATAAGATAATGACATAAGAGGGATTTTTTCATGGCGTGACTTAGGAATTATTAAAGCGTTTAGGGTAACACAATATTTTTGTAAAAAGAAACCCATTTAACATGAACACATGACTTGAGGTAACTAAAGTGACCAAAAAAGTAACATGAAAATAGAATCAGCCAAGACAGTTAGGGTTTTTTAGTCATTTTCCACCATTTTAAACTAGGTTAAATGTTTGAGCAAGCTTTGCAGAGGCATAAGAATAATTTTAGTCTTGCTTTCAAAGCCTTAGACACTACCAATGACAAGGGACCCTAAGAAAAATACAAGGCACAATTTAAATAGGAAATAGCACCAACAGTGACTCTCTCTGAGGATGTTTAAACACCAGGTTATAACAAGAACCACAGATCTCTGGGGAAGTAGACCACAAACTAGAATAACCTAAAACTGGAAATAAACACACAACAGAAAGGAAACACACCTATTCATATACTACATACTATTGTGCATGGAGAAGAAAGGTTAATTAAAGAAATTTTTCAGGAATTGTCCATGCACTGGCAATTCATGTTCTTCATCATCCAGACTCTTGAGGAAATAAGAATCTTTTCCAAAGATCTGAGATATAACAAAAGGCCCTATCCATAATTATTCAAATTTCTTGTGTTTTCCTTTCTCTTCATCCCTAGTATTCCATTGCAATACAAAATTACCAGGCAGAAACTTTCTCTCATCTACCCTTCTGTCAAAAAGGTATTTCATTTTTTGTTGGAGTTTGATATTTTCTCTCTGGATTTCTCTCCTTATTTCATCCAATTCTACGAACTGAACTATCCTTTCTTCCATGGGTTCAGAAATTTATATTTCTTCATCTTGGATAAACTTGTAAATTGGGAACAAATTGTTGACAGGCATTCTTGACTGAACACCATAAACCAATTCAAAAGAAGACTTTCCAGTGGCCTTCTTTGTTAGAATACTTCAGAGATAACTGGGAGGGGGGGGTGAATCAGTTATTTGCAACTTTGAGACTTTTGTAATTATTAATCCAGATTGATATAAATTAAATGCACATTCAGATAATACATTACTCAACACATCAATTTGGTTACGGGGAAACCAAATGGTAAAAACCCCGGTGGGAATTAGTACCCACAAAGAACTATACTATTTGTAGTAATCCCTGTTAAAAGATATTTCAACCCTGTTAGGAGTTGTACAATACAATGCAGTAGTATAGTGACCTGGTTAAGGGTCTGACCCTGTTAGGATTCTTTTACAATAACCCTATTAGGGGTGGAGGACTCACTGTCCAAAGACTCACTATCCAAGTGGTGAAGGCTACAACCTTCTGGTTATTTGATACACACTGTATCAACAAGATAAACTGTTGTTTGTGACACTGCTTGTCTGATCAGTTCCTTTTATGCACCGATGATTTAACCTCTTGTAAATAAATATAACAATCTAATCTGTATTCTTAATGCTTCAACATAAACATCTATATTATCAACCTATGATAAATATAGCTCTGCTGCATCAACACTTTGCTCTGCTTGTCAATCTCTGGCTTTCGCAACTCTTCTCATCACAAATGACCTTCTATAAGAACATACACCAAGAATGAGATCATGGGACCTGTAGGACAATTCTTCTTAACATCCTTGTCAGCTCTACTAAGTGCATAAGCATAATTACAACCGCGCAAGTTAATGTTGAACAAACGCATCGCTTCACTGAGTCGACTTCACCAAATTAATCATAACTTTTCAATCTTCTTGAAATATGTTTGGCGCGTTTAGATTAATATCAACAACTCATAACTCATTATGAATATACACATGCATATCCTGAAGATAGGTGCAACTTGATCAACACGTTACATACATTGGCCTTAAACCATTATTCTTCCAGAACTGTAACCGTCAATAACAGAATTACATATCTTTACTGAAAATTCATATCTGAGTCTGCGTGTATGAACATAGCATAGTAAACATGTAAACAACATGTATCTATCCACGCTGGTCGTCATGTCATCATATTGATAAGTACATACAGAAGTACTACTTGTGTATTATATGTTGTCATCAATGACAAACATACAATCAATCAACTATTCAGAATCAAATCTCCAACAATCTCCCCCTTTGGCATTGATGGAAACATATGATATAAAAACAACATTTGTTCATGGTGTCTTCTTTCTTTTACAATCTTCTCAATATCCTCAACAAAGATTCATCTACACTACTGCAGTTTCATGTACTGTGTATTCTCTGAATACTCCCCTATTGTCATACTTCCCTACTGTGTTCCTTTACTCCCCCATAGTATAATCTCCTTGTATGTGTTCCTTGTTTGTCTTGTTTTTACTGGTACATACTCCCCCATTGACATCAATGGCAAAGGGTGCCATA
>MU227924.1:209247-226977 GCA_018584345.1 Thuja plicata | reverse complement strand
TATGATCATGAGAAGATCCTGCTTGCCTCCAACATTTATCATTGTCATCTTCCTTAGGATGAAAATCCTCATTTACTTGAGGTGAGTCTTTTCTAACATAAACAGGGGTAGACTTGCCTTGAGCTGGATGTACTATTCTATTTCTTAAGTTGTAGGCATTTCTTTCTTGATTGATTGCTGCAACAATTAAAGATCTTTTTTCTTCATTAGTAGGAATCCTAAAATGAGATTGTGAACTATCATCACCCACTGTGTTTATAGTTGCCTGTGAAACATACTCATCCTGATCACTTTGATATGTTAAACTTCGTAACTGGTTTGTAAAATATAAATTATCTTCCGAACATGAATTATCAAAGGATGAAGAAATATCAGGGAGCCATGGATATAGTTTCTTTATTGTGAACATATTGATAGCAGGGCCTTCATGCTCTCTTTCTTCTGTTTGGTCAAACAAAGCCTGAGCTACTATGCATTGATAGGAAGAATGTGGCATATTGCAAGAATCATACCAGGGAGTGTTCTCAAAATAGTTAGCATTGTTCCTTTTCAGGGGATATGTGGTTTCTTTTGCTTTTGGGTTATCTTTCCCCTCAGGGACAGGTTTGCCATTATTCCAATTGGTCTTGTAAGGATAATATCTCAGGTTAGGCTATCTGTCAAATCTTTGGTTAGTATACTTATTATCTCGGTACCCTCCTCTATCATTTGTATCCATCTTGGCAGTAAGGTCTTTTACTGCACTCACCAATTTATCCACTCTATCATCTTCTTTCACACTTTTATTGGCTGATCCCTTTTCTTTCCAAAGTTTATTGTCTTCTCTCTTCCCCAATTTCCCTGATGCTCTCCTATTACTCTCAATGTCAATTGCTATCTTCTAAGCATCCCTTAGGGTATTTGGGTTCTTATCTCTAAGCAGATAAGACATTTTTCCATCAGCAACATTAATGTAAGTGGTAAGGCACACTTCCTCGTCTAATCTCAAAACTTGGAACAATTTGTTCATGGCCTTTTGAAATCTTCTGTTAAAATCAGCCATACTTTCATTTGGGAACTTCTTGATGTTATTAAACTCATTTAACATGTATCCAGAATTAACATGCTCTCTATACTGTTCCCTAAAAGATTTTACAAATTCATCCCAAGAGGCAATACTATCATTAGGCAAGTTTATGAACCAATCCCTAGCATCTTCAATTAAAGATTGAACAAAAAGTTTCATAATGACATCCTCATCTTCAATTTCAAAGTCAGTTATCTTATCACCAAAAGCTTTTAAATGTTCTTCGCAAGTAACAACATTATTTCCTATGAACTTAGGGATCCTATCTCTTAGCTCATTGGGGATCACATTAGGGTTACCAGGAATCCCTTCGAAGAAGAGAGCTGTGTATCTATTCATGTGGACAGGCCTCCTTTGAAAATTCCCCAACTTGTTATTACCATTTGGTCCAGCGATTCCTCCTTGATGTTGAACAGATGGAGGAACAGTCTTCTTGGGCTTGGTAGCTTGAAAACTTGGGTGAGGACCCATAAGTTGAGCAGCTACATTAGGACCAGAGTTTTGAACATTTGGGTTCTTTCCACACTTTTGGACTTTAGGAGCACCACCTTGATTGTTCACATTTAGATCAGTAGAAGGATTTAATTGTTGTACTCCTTGATTCACATGCATAGAACTACTTGCAGTAGTATTATTGGTAGCATGAAGTAATGCTATATTCATCTTCATATCAGTTGCAGTAGCCTCCAATTCTAACTTTTCTGGTTTTTTTGCCAAGTCGTCTTTAGCCTTCCAGGCTTGTTCAATGTCCAAATCAATTTGAGGTATTCCTTCCAGGTTGGAAATTTTCTGCTCAGGCTCATTTATGTTGATACCAACAACCTTTTGCTTACCTTTGTCAGGGTAATCTTTAGTAGTTACTTTGAGTTTCACATTTCATTCATTCTCATATGGGAACAACTGCTTAATGACAGGTCCTTCCTTCTCAAACTCATCCTTGTCAGGGTTTGAGATTTTATTTGGGGCTTTGTTTCTTAAATCATTGAGGGTACCAAACAATTCTAGATCCAAACCTTTAACTTATTGACTTGGGCTTTTAGTCTTAAGGTCATTCCTTCTAGTCTCAGCTAAGAGTTCTTCTCTTTCCAATAATAAGTCATATATCCTTTGCCCATGTTTTTCCTCTGCTTTATCCATTTCCTTTTCTTGTTCTTTCTTTTTTCTTTTCAAAGCCACAATCTCATCTTGCAACTTATCAAAATCATATAATGTTGTTTCAGTAGCAGAAGTCTCTTCTGATGGAGCAAGATTTTCTTCCACAGGAAAGAACCCTATGTCAGTACTTTCTCCATCCCTAAAGGGATCAAAACTGGTATTAGCTCTATAAGCATCAACTGGTCCCATAGGTTCTGCATCTTCAGATGAAGATGACTTCCTTTCTGGAATGGGAATGTCCATTCTTCCTTCAGAGGCATGTTGGGAATCATGTTTAGATGCCCCTGATTTGGACCATTATTTCCTTTGAGGCATATGGAGATCTTCTCCAAGATCCTTATCAAGATTCATTTTGGAATACGATCTGGTATTTCTTTGTCGGCTCAACTCACTGAACAAACAAGTATTTCATGATGAAATAATAGAATACACAGAAGTTCGAGTCGCCACCTCTTTTCAGAGGATTAATATATATAGAGATCAAACACCTTGTCCTATCTCGGATTTCCCCTTATAGTAATAAGCAAATATGGAACTCTGCGGATAGAGCAGGCTTGAAAATTCCTCACCTGCTAACTTCAAGAAAATGATCTTTCACTTCCCATAACTAGAAATCTTTCCCATTCAGTGGACTTCCTCTTTGAAAACAAACAAAGGGCCATATTAGATATTATAGAGTTATCAACTATTCCAATTGAGACAAGATTTGTATCATTTTTAGAATCAGGACCTTCAAACAATGTACCACGACAGATAGGCAAAATAAACTCGCTTTAATGGTTATGAGAAAAAACAAACTAATTCTCAATATTGTAAGGACAAATGCTTTCATGATCATGACTCTTAGAACATTGCAAGTCCCTAGTAGAGTTTCCAATTTGTTAGCTCTTTTTCTTGTAGAATCAATTACAATAGCAATAAATGTCAAACTCTCTTGTACCCAAGTTAGATTCTCATAGGGAAAAAGCTAATTAACAAGGATGAAAAATCCTTCTACACTTTGGGCTCCACATACCCAAGCGGGTGCACCTTTGGTAGATTATTATCTTTCAGCAGTTTTTAACAGTGGATTAAGGATTTGTGATGCTCCTTTATATGTCATTAGGCTTAGGAAGGCTAACCTATTAATTCACTCCTCAAGGAATCACTAAAATGAATTGTACTGAATACAATTAGCTAGACATGTACTTGAGATAACAGAAATATAAAGATTGATTAAATTTGAATTGATGATAACAACCATTTGTCAGCATTTTGACCAGTGCCTAATCATGGGTGATAGAGTCAAAACAGAGCATACATATATTAAAGATAATCAATGGAAATACAAATAAACCTCAGATAGAATGCCTTAAAAACTATCCTCTCACCCTCACACCCCTGTATCAAATTCCTGCATAAACCCTAACCCTCTACAATTATCTGCAAGATTTAAAGTTCTCCTTGAAAGCAACTCACAGACAAAAACATGGCTACTTTATAACCAGTATACTCAAAATGTCTTACAAATTGAACATACAAGAATTAATGGCAAATGCAAAAAGACATCATTGATATCAAAATGGAGATTCCATTGTATTTTATTAATGTAAATTTCATATCAGTACATTCAAAAGACTCAAAACCAACATTTAGACACAATTCAGAAATCTGCCTTCTACTCTTATTTTTTACCATCCCTTTTACAATATTACAACTTGATACTTATAGACAGCCACAATCATCTTGGAATCCTTTTGGAAAATAAGGATGCAACAAGCTACGGATGACTGGGCTAGAGGACAAAATACAGTTTTCAGATGAGAAAAAATTTCAGGCGGATGGGATAACAAATCTTTTCTATAAGCCATGTAATCTTTTGTCCTATGACCGCCTGAATGCTTGAAGTTGCTCTGAGGTGGCTGGGTCCTTGTCATCTGGAATTTTTCCTCTTGCTAATGCAGAGCCCCCAATATCTAATTTGCTCAAATTGCTCAACCTCTTTGGTGTTAGTTGTCCCCTTTATGTTTACTGTCTCATGCTATGGGGGCGACTATACCATACTTGCTAACCCATGTGGTGTACACCTCATCACTTGGCCGACCGAAATTGAGGACCTCATCCTTCTGGCTGTTGAATTCTTCCCAATCATCATTACCTTTCTCAACTTCGGCCTCCCAGGATTCAAAAAATGCCTTGGCTTTGTTTAAAATATCAATAGTTAACACAAACTAGCCAGTATTCGCTAATGTAACAATACTTTTTGTTCTGCTAGTTAGTGTTTCATTTAATTGCCTTAGCCATAAGGCTTCATTTTTTATGTTCCCATCCTCTTTGAACATGTTGGAAAACATGTCATATCTGTCCCTGGAGAACTCTTCTCTCAAAATTTTGACCCTCTTTATGACTATGTTCTTCTTGATGTCCAAATTAACCATCAGTTTGAGACATTTATGGGTGCGTGTCAGGATGGTATCAATATTGTTCTGCTCCTTTGAAAGAGAGTAAAAGGATTTGACATGGGCTGCCTTCCCTTTCCAGTTATTCATTATCAAATCCCACTGTTCCTTTTCATTATCATGTTTGCTTATGATGCCTGCAATCTTCTTTCCCAGTAGATAGAGGTTAGAAAGGTTGACCTCACTAGCACACCTTTTGAGGTTGGAAAATATCTGATCAGAACATTTTTGCTTCACCAATTCCTCAACCTCTTTGTATGCAGGGGAATCTTCAAGATCCCTTTTACCCTCTTCTTCTAGCCTTGATCTCTCACTGATCAACCTGTTTGTCTCAGCCTCTAATTCTGCTCTTTTGGCATCAATGGCTTCTTGGGTGGTGGGACTTAAAGGTGCAGGGGATGGGGGATATGTCACAAATGGACTAGAGGAGGAGGGTTGGTTAGGTTCCTGAGCAATTACCCCTTGGGGCATAAGTTTAATTTTTGTTTACCCTCCAGTACTGCTATTTTTTTATCCTTCAACAAGGATTTGACATTTTCCTCATTGTAGGCTTTAAGTACAAACTCATACTACTGATTTAAGCTGGCATAAGCCTCCCTTTCTTTCTCAACTACCTTCAGGCTTAAACTAGCTGTTTGAACAATGAGGTTTGCTGCTTCAGTTCCTGAAGTGTCAGCAACCCTCTTCACAATTAGGTTGCCTGTATCTTCAACATCATCATCTTCCTTTATTCTCCTCGTCTTTTTTCTTCAATGACCAAATTGCTAGAGCTGCATGGTCTTCACTAAACCGGGCACCAATTGATGTCCTAGTAGTGCTCATAGGTTTTGCTTGATTTCTGATAGCATCGAAGAGTACTGCATCTGCTAGATCCCATTGAGGTAGTATGAGAACTCCCGGCTTCTTAATCATTTCTCTACCCTCTTCAGGGGTGATCTTATCAAAATTTGATATCATCTCCTTCTTAACCTCCTTCTCTATATCTCCCTTAGCAGAGTTGGGTTGGGATTCTTGCAGCTTTTAGCACTTATGATTGAATTCATCAATGTGGCACCTCCATAGAAATTGAATGAATGCCCTGGTTTTAATGAAATTGTCATCAGACAAGAATTCATCACTAGTCTGCTTCGTTATAGGATCTAACTCGCTGCCAGCAAATTCTGCTACTGTGAGGTCAGTTGATGTATGTTTAGTTGCCTCTGGCATCCCTTCTTATAACTCCTGAGTGGTAACAACCACTTCACCAGCCTTCCTCAATTGCACCAATTGCTCAGCAATGGCTTGGTCATCATATTGCATGGGGGATTGGGAAGGAGAGTACAATTCACTCTGTTGTTCTTTTGTTTCCACCCTTTGTCTTTTGGGAGAGGGTACTTCTTGAACATCAATATTTGTTGGCCTCTTTCCTTTATGCTAAAGAGGTTTGTCAGCTTTAGGTGCAATAGTAGTAAATCCTCTCCTTTTATATACACTACATAATCCCCCGATGGGACTATTCTCCCCTGTGGAAATTTATTCAAGACAGCAAGAGCCTTTTCTGGTTCATTCTCAATTGTTCTCTGCTTCTTCTAATTTAGGGTTTGTATGATCCCCTCAAAAAGATTCATTAGGGAGTCAATTTTGTAAGACCATGGGAAAATTTCCTTTAAAGGATCATAAGTCTTGTCAAAATTTCGTACAAAGTCCAAAGACTTCTTGTATGCCATCCATTTCTCCTTCCTGACTTCCTAGATACCAAGGTCAAAAATATTTCTGATGATATCTTCAACGTAGTTGAACTGATGTTCTAATATCAAGCATTTAGTCCTCTTCCTGAACATACCCATGATAAAGTCTTCATTATCTACACACCTGGACATGGACGTAGCTAGATGATAAGGCTCAAAATACTTGTCAAACTATGTCCACCCACCTTTGGTTATGACGAAGTGATGGGCTCTGGTGAGAGTAGGAAAGATTTTTCCCTTCATCTTTCCAGTCGGGGCTTCTTCCTGTAGCCCACCCAATTGCCTTATGATTTCTACTACTCCAATCTTGAGAGGGACTTTGTAGGGCAGCACATAAGGGGTTCCCCTGAATCCATAAACCCTAATTACTGTAGAAAAAGGGTACAAAATTATATCTCCCCAATTGTGAGCAATTTTTAGCTCTGGGGCATATTCCATAGGCCTTTAAAGCCTCATCATTTCAGTGTGGACCCTAGCATTTTGTTTTCTCAGTAGTGACTTGAGTCTAGTTGCAAAAACCTTATCAAAATAAACATAACTAGCACTTTTCCTATCCCATGACAGATTTGCACTCCACATCTGAAAAGGCAATTCTTCATCACCTTGGAACTTTGTCAGTTCCATTTCTTCCTCAAAGAAGTCTGCATTGTTGATTAAGAACATATGCATCATGAGGGAATACCATCCCATTGGTTTTATGTATGTTGTTGTCTTGAATTCCTGCCAGACCCTCATGCATTTCCTGAGCAATATAAGATGCAAAATCATATCTTACTGACAGGTGGGGATGCATAATTTGAACAACCATTAGCATTATATGGACATGCATTGTTACATCTTCATCTACCCCCAAAACTTGGCATAGAGCACTGTACATCTTTCTGGCCTTGCCATTAAAAAGATCCAACTTGAAAGGTTCTAGGGTCCTAGGCCCTACTACAACCAAGTTTCCTATTTTATTAAAATACCCCTTCAATGCCTCATCCCTGTAATATTCCCTCTGATTATGGTATATTTCTTTAAAGTACTCAAAATCAATATCATCCATATGCTCAGAGGTGTCAGTCAGCTTGAAGATCCTTCTGATTTCATCAGCTGATACAATCAATAGCACATTTCCCTAGGTATCCCTATTAACCCTAGCCACCTTGTCATAAGTGTTTGCAATTAAAGTGAACAAATCAGTGTCCATGAACACACCAGGTGCTATCAATTTTCCCACATCTAACTCCCAAATGTTACAGTCTGGGGTAGGGGCATTCCTCTGGCTATAGGCTGTCTTGGACAGAGTAAGGCCATCAAAACTGATCTTGACATCTTTCGCCCATCTACCGGAATCATACAACCCTTCTCCGATTTTGAAGCGGGGATGTGGTGGAACTACCCTTTTAATTTGAGTGGCATCTCCTGTGGATAGTGGCAATTGTTGTAACAAATCCTCCCTAACGTTTATTTTCTGGTAATCAACCTCTCCAGAAATCTCAACTCTAGGGGCCATTCTAAGGTTTTTCTTTCGATATTAGATTTAGATTCTGAGACAAAGTTCTAAAAACCTTTCTGAACTGCAAATCCCACTACAATCTGAATGCTGGTGAATCAGAAAAGCTTACCCGTTCTGCACAGAAGTCGCTTGAAGCCAATTTTCTCTGCAATCACGTCTTTGCTCGAATGATTTTGATGAATCATTGTGACTGCAAGTCGACTTAATCAATTCTACGGCCTCAATCAAATCAATCTTCCGAATTGAATTCGACTGGAGTGGCCACACGTTCTATAATTAATTCATAGGCTTCAATTTCGCGGCTTAACGCCTCTCTGCATTACATTTTATCAACTTTGAATTTGAGCCGTAGATTCTGGACATCGTTCTCTGCATCTGGCGGCTATCTTATTTTCCTGAAAACAACTGTCCACCGAGGACACATGTCGCCACCGCTTAATCGCTTACTCACTAGATGTCGAGCACTTTCTTTTTAAGCGATTAAGCGGACCATTAGATATAAGACAACTTAGCTATGGTTTAAACTCTTGCCAACTCTGAATGTCCGGGTCCACGAGCTGCCAGATGTCATCACCGCTTAATGGCTTGCCTGATAGATGTCGTGCATCTTGGGTATAAGCCATTAAGCCGACCATTAGATCTTTCCGGGCTTTAGCACCCTTTATGTTGTTTGCGACTGGACCCACATTCTTTCCTGGACAGGTGTGGCTACCGCTTAATCGCTTGCCCATTAGATGTAGCGCTCTTTTCATTTAAGCCATTAAGCAAGCCGTCGGATTCCTTCATACTTGCCCACTGTTTAACTGAGAACCTTTACGATTGTTTGGCCCCACCAAGGACACACGTCACCACCGTTTAGTCGCTTAACCGATAGATGTCGTTTACCTTTTGATTAAGCCATTAAGCGGGCCATTCGATCAAAACCGACTTGCTCACCACATAAGATAATGACATAAAAGGGATTTTTTCGTGGCGTGACTTGGGAATTATTAAAGCGATTAGGATAACACAGTCTTTTTGTAAAAAGCAACCTATTTAACATGAACACATGACTTGAGGTAACTTAAGTGACCGAAAAAGTAACATGAAAATAGAATCGGCCAAGACAGTTAGGGTTTTTTAGTCATTTTCCACCATTTTCAACTAGGTTAAGGGTTTGAGCAAACTTTGCAGAGGCATAAGAATAATTTTAATCTTGATTTCAAAGCCTTGGACACTACCAATGACATGGGACCCTAAGAAAAATACAACGCACAATTTAAACAGGAAATAGCGCCAACATAACCCCCTCCTTAAAGCATGGTTGAACACAAAATCAACAAGTGGGAAGAAATGGAAGGCAAAAGAGGTAGGGGTAGGTTAGTTTTAGACCAAAACATTCTACGATTGATCGCGGTGTTACACTTGATTCTTTGTTGAAAAAGTATGGAATACTCAGGGTGAGTAGACCTTTTGCTGCTTTTTCGACTTTAAAAATGCCTTTGACACGGTTCCTCGCAGCAAGCTTTGGGACAAAATGGAAGAGCTAAAAATTCCTCTTGAGCTTAGGGTTGTGGTACATCGACTATATGAGCAGGTCAAGGCTAAAATTAGAACCATTGATGGGATGTCAGAGAGCTTTGATAGTGATATTGGTGTAAAACAAGGATGCCCCCTCTCACCAACCTTATTTGGGTTTTTTATATTAATAAGTTAGAAGAATGGTTAAACAAGACTAATGGTGATGGGGTTCAACTGGCTAAATATGTGATAAAGGTACTTCTCTATGCGGATGACCTCATTTTAATTGCTAAAACGACTGATGAGTTGAGGGAACATTTGAAGGGGCTTGATACCTTTTGTCAAAAGGTCGAGATGCAAGTGAACACTAGTAAAACCAAAGTGATGATCTTCTCGTTGAAAACAAACAAGAAGACACAAAACACTTTTCTTTTCGAAGGCAATCCTTTAGAGATAGTAAACGAGTATAAGTATCTTGGGATTGACTTCCACAACAAGCTCAGTTGGGAAACATGTAGAGCGAAAAGAAATCAGGGAGGCTTTAAAGCGCTATATTCCTTACAAAATAGATGCAGGAATGCAGTTACAGAATTGGAAAACAAAGAAGACGCTTTTCAGATTATTGGTTACCCCAGTGATCCTTTATGGGTGTGAGATTTGGGGCAGTAGCATGTCAAATCAAAAATGGAGGCAAGTAGAGAGGATTCAAAAACACTTAATCATCAACGGCCTCAAAATTAAAACCATTGTCCCTTATGAGATCTTATTGGTGGAAACGGGCACTTTTCCTATAGAGGCTTCGGCAATGGTTCGGTTATTAAGCTATTTATAGAAAACTCGAGGTATGTAAAAATATCGATGGCCTAAATTGATCATGGAGGAAAGACTAGACAGAAGAAAGAACACGTGAATGAAGCAAAACATCAAATGGATGAAAAATAGAATGTTAATATGCATGAATGTCAGAATAAAAATGTAGAAATAAAAAAGTTTGAGGGGAAAATTCAGGACTAGCTTATGGTCAAAACAAAATGAGCACAAAAAAGACTATTATATCAAAGATTTTAACCCCACAAGAGATCATGAGGAGAAAGCATACATACATAGGCGCAAATATTAAATGGACAACAAAAATACGTTATAACGCAGCTTAGGACAAGTTCTCATCAGTTGAGGTGTGAAACAGGTAGATGGATGATACCTAAGGAAGAATGGGAAGGGAGATTATGTTAATTTTGCAACATGGGGGTGGTTGAGACTGAGACATTTTATCATGAAATGTCCTGCATACAACGATATTTGCTCCAGTTATGAGGATATTTTAGAGGTGGGCAGGTACATTATTTGAAGAAACGCAGCAGGAAAGGACAGCAAACTTGGTAGTCAAAATGACTGCCGAAGAGCAGATTTAAAGAAGCTTCAAATGGCCTAATTTCTGCCCCCTAGTCGGGGTCGCGTGCTTTTGCAGTGGGTCCCATAGGCTGCTTCGGCCTCACGGATGTTATTAAAATCTTTCATTCATTCATTCAATCGACAAAACCCGATTCACGATATTACAGGGAAAAAGTCACTGGATTTGGTGATTCGTGATTACTAGCGCAGACTATTGATTATTAGTATTACCAACAAAAATCTAATGAAAACCCCAAATTTATAACAGAATATAGCAAAGTATTGGGCCTAACTCATAAAACCAACATCAATGTGATTATAAATATGTTATTTCTCTAAAACCAAACATTGACAAAACAAATGAGCTGCTGAGCTTGGGCCAAATACATCATGTTATTGCCAAAGCTTTACACTGTCTGATCCGTAAAACTGGCTATCCAAAAGCTGAAGAATGTCTATAATAGCGTAGCTTAATTAAGACTTGAAAATGTAATAGATGCTACCATGGAGGTTTAATTATGAAAGTCAAGATATGTAATGACATTAATAAATTGATCAAATGCCCTTTCCGACTTCTCTCCGCAATTTGTGTATCTGAGAGAAACACTCCGATAATTTGATTATCCAAACACTGTTAAAATTACCTACGATAAAGTATATTATCGATGCCTCAAGCCTTGGCAGAAATTGGTGAGTGGAAATAATCTATTCAGAGTAAGTGACATTAATGCCAGACGCTGTATTAATAAACTGAAGAATGTCCATAATAGCATATATTAAGACGTGAGAATGTAGTGGATGCTCTCTTGGAGTTCTAATTGTGATAGTCAACGAACAATTTGACATTAATAAGTTGATTTGACTGCCATCTGAGAATTCTATATATAATTCACATGTTTCATGTCTGCAAGGAAAACTCGAAAAAATTGATTATACAAATGCTGTTCAAATTACCTTTGATCCGATATATTATCTATGCCTCAAGCCTTGGCACAAATTGGTAATCAAAATAAGCTCTTCAATGTAAATGGCACTAATGCCATACACGTGCAATAACGATGATGAGTATTGTCTTTATTTCCAAATTTTTCTGGTCATCAAGACTTAATTTTTTAATATAGTATTTTTATGATATGCATCAGAGGGTTATTTTTTTCTACCAGACGTTAATCCCATACAAATATTACTATTATTTTGTATGATCCGTAGCAGGGATCTAGAAAACATTGCTTAAATTATGTTTTCATTTACTGATTTACATAATGAGCTTATTTTATACACACCGTTTTTTAATGAAACTAGGCAAAATTATATATGGAGAACCCTGCTAAATTAAATTACAAAATGACAATTGGAAATAAATGCTATTGATAGAATTGACTAATATACCACAAAATCGCATTGAATTGATATCCCACAAAATCGTAATGGCATTAATTTCCCCACTGCATTTGACATTTAATCACCAAAGAGAAATTTCTCCCCACTAAAATATTAAAATGGTAAAAAGTGATCTCTACAATTATAAAGGCATTGCAATATGAAGAGCCCAAAATTTTAGCTACAAGCTGCAGAAGTTCCTTCTGAGAACATAGCTCATCTTTCTACAAGGATGAGCAATTAAAATATCATTCCAATATAACAAGTACAAATGTTAACCAGAACTATCAAGAAGTAAAGGCATCTTCAATACAAATAGTTGAGAAACAAATGAATTAACATTTGAGAACAAGCAGGAGAGAGAGAGAGAGAGAGGTGGGGATGATTGAATGCTAATAAATAAAATCACAATAAATGTGAGAGGACAAATTTCTCAAATCCAGAGCATGTTGCAGTACAATACTAAATTACTCCATTGACCTTTGGGCCACTTTTGGCAGATTTCCTTTGTATTTCTGCTTCATGGTGTGCCAAAGCTGCATCTATTGCCTGCAATTAATGGATTATGAATATAAATATTGAACAAATACAATGAGAACACCTAAAATGAGAATTCATGTCAACAAACATTCCAAAAACGCTGTTATAGAAGTCAGTGTTCAGATAAACTTGAACACACCTGAAGCATTGGTTGGATAAGCAATGAAACTTGATGACGAAATTCCTTTTCTACTGATTCCTTGGTTGACTGCATTAGACAGATCATTGAGTATTTTAGAAAAAAATGAACTATGTTCATCAAAGAAGAGAATATATAACTTCTAAGTTAGTAGATGGTCCAGGTTGCACATAACATATTCATATTTGCATATAACATCTCTGTTTACAAAATATTCAGGCTATACCCAGATGATTACAGTTATGTAGCCTGTATCCGAATAGGCAAAGATGTATCCAGGGCATATAAATTCACTAATCAAGTATTTTGCAATATTACCCCAATTTTCAGTGATAGAAAAGGGAATGAGTTTCATAGTCTTAGATTTTTCAGGTCATTTTTGGGGACAACAGGGAATGGCAAAGGGTATTGCAATATAAAAAATAGGGAAATTTTAAAATATATAGGAAAGTTTTAAATATTTATACTCAGTTACCGGATGCGCGTCTGCAGGCAGCAGGTGCAGATGCGGATGCCTATTATGACTATGCTCTGATTTGCTGATACAGAGAAGGTAAAAATTGCAATACAAAAACATGAGAATGAGCCCATAGAATGTGAAACCTTATGCAATAAGGTGGAAACAATCATTCATCGTCGTTAGGAAAAGATGACCACCCCATTGCACCTCCTTGCATATGCCCTATCTCCGAGGTACTATAGCAATGAAGTACTTACTATGCTAGAGAGAGTAGCACCATATGTAGATGAAGAAGTTGCTAATGGGTGCAAGAAAGCTTTTGAAAGACTATTCTCAGATAGAGAGAGGCACAAAAAAGTTAGTACAGAATTTGGCTGGTCTGCCTCGGGAAGAAATCATAGTGCAACAACAATTAAGGACCAATACGACATGGATGCTATCACATGGTGGTACCTCTATGGTCAACCATTTAAGTATCTACAACCTCTTGCAATCAAGATCCTCTCACAAGTAAGTTTTTTTTGTTTTTTTACCACTTGTATTCTACAATTTAGTACTGAACATTCTTTAATTTGCTTTGCATTTTTATTTTTATTTTTGTGAACACTGTTCAAGTTGCAAGTTCTTTTGCCGCTGAATGGAATTGGAGTACATACTTCTTTATCCACTCAGTAAAGCATAACCGGTTGGGCTCAAAAAATGCTGAAGACTTGGTTTATATTCATACCAACTTGCATCTTTTGTCACATAAGGAGGAACACTACAAGGATCGGGCAGCGAAGCTTTGGAATGTAGCCCCTAAGTATGTCAACTTGGATGCAACCATTGATGATCTTACTAGACTCGCTACAAATTATGATGATGATGATTACATTCCAACACACGGTGCATCTAGTACAAGTGGAACCGTTTTGGGTTCAAATGATCTTGAACTTGAAGCAGCTGAGCCTGAAGATGAAGATTTTTTTGAGAATCCTTATGATTCTGATTAGCGAATCCTGATTGATGAACATCGAATCATGAACTACATTTTGATTTTGTAATTGTAATGGTTTTTTTTATTTTCATTGGAATCGTTAACATAGACATATGATATGGCTTATTTGAATATTTGTGAACTATCAATTGGCATTTAATATTTATCTTGATCAATGATGAAGTATCATACTATCAAATGATTTAATTCTGTATATTTCTTGCATTTTTGTGTATATCACGCATCCGCGCACCCGATTCTTGTACCCGCATCCGCACCCGAATCGATAACTTAGTATTCATATGATAACATTGACAAATCCAACAATAAAAGAATACCTTGAATTATGAATTTCAATCTGCCATTCATGCATGTGAAAGCTATAAAATAACCCTTTAACCTCACAGTTTGAACTTTGAAGTGCATTTATGCCTCTACAACCTGTTCAAGTGCACAGGCTATGAAAACTAAGCAATAATAATAAACATGCCACTATCTAAATATCACGTGCTATTCTGGTTGAGTAGAATGACTTACTATGGACATCTAAGTCAAGAATCCAATATATGTGGAAAATTGATCAGCGTGACATGTCATATGATATTTCCCCAGATATAAAAGCATTTGCTTCAAAACTGATAAGCAGGATGTTTCGTATGAATAAAAGATATAGCATGGAGTAATGGTCGATGTTAATGTTTTTGAATCTCAGGCACATTACAGGCTAAATTCCAGAGAGCAGCCTCAGTGCCCAAAATTATTTACCATGCCACAGCTTGCTGCATAAACCACCAAAATTGATTTATACAAAAAATGAAATCAAATGGCAATAAAATGAGGTCGTTTATACCTTTTAGGGCAACCTGAGGTGTGCGGGGCCTTTTTCTTTGCTTCCCTTCCCCATGTTCCAGGAATGTTTCCCGAGGTTTTTGATTTTTTGGAGATGGCAAGGGGACATTGCCCCATCCCCATAACGTCCTCAAAACAGGGACATGTCAAAAAATGCAAGGATTGCGTCTTGTTGTGACCTTTCTACACATCACCCATTCAAAATGGGACCCCCTGCTTTTTGGTCTACTTGGCCTTTTGGTTTGTGTTTTCCTGGTAGTTCTAGCGAAGTTCATCCTGTTCCAAATGAGAAATAGTGAAAATGGAGAAAATTGGTAAGTAATGTGAAAATCCCTCACCAAGGCAGATATGTGCCCTTGAGCACAAACCCTACACACTCATGGAATACCTCCCAAACTCCAAGATGGCAAAGATTAACATATGCCCTTGAGCGCAAACTCTATGGTGTCAAAGGAAATTTCAAAAAATTCACAATCCTTCAGCAAAGGCTAAGTACTCTCATAAACACCAATTTTACAAATGCATGAAAGGATTGAAAAGACAATACTTACCAGCAAAGTTCGATTTACACCATTGGCAGGAAATAATAGAATATGTGAGATTTTTTTTCTGTGCTAGTAAAGGTCATTCCGGATGTTAATGACAGGACTTTGTTTCACTACCGCAAAAGGAAGTTCACCTGTAAGTTGAATATGGGTCCCTGGGCACTGACTTGCAAGAAGACGTCAGGGGCTAGAAAAACCGCCACTTTGTCTCAAACAGGCCCTTGAGGCGTTGGTTCTATTTGTCCAGGAAATGTAAGAACTCACTCCACAAGCTTGTGAATAGTAAAAACACCACATCAAAGGAGTATGCTTCAAAATTGGAACAACTCCATCACACGGCTCTAGGTCTCCCGAGCACAAAATTGTCACAGCCATGAAAATCCATCATACACTGGAGGTAAGAAGGCATCCAAGGCATGAAGTCCGAAAGAAGGTTTAAATGCGCTCAAGGCATGACTCTAACTATGTCATGGAATGTGTCCAACAAAGAAAGTCCGTTAGGAGCTCTCAAATGCGCTCAGAGCACGGAATATACAAGGGCACAAAATATATGTGAAACAAAGGAATCCGTGGGGGCCTCCAATATGCGCTCATAGCGCGAATCCGCCTTACCAAAGGAATCTTGCCAAAGTCGTAATATCCGCTAGACACCCCTAAACGCTCTCAAGACGCCAAAATCACATGGTCAAGGAATTTTTTCCACCGGTGAGAAATCCGTGAGAGAGGTATAAACACGCTCAAAGCGCAATTTCACTCAAGTCAAGGAATTTTTGACTTGGAAAGGAATCCGCGAATAGTTTCAAAATGTGCTTAGAGTGCTAAATTGCCATGGTGAAGGAATATATTTGGAGAAAGAAAATCCACATAAGGACCTTATTTGTGCTCATAACCCAAAGTTTTGCATAAAAAGGAAACTTTATAAAAAACAAAATCCCTTATAATGGTTAAAATGCCCTCAATAGTGCTGAAAGGTTATACACGAACAAAATATTTTAGTGCTTAAAATTCCTTCACCAAGGTGGATGTGCGAGCCTAGAATATATTTTTAAATGGTCGAGATCCTACAATTTGATCAAAATGCGCTCAAGTACTATGGCTAAGTCTTGGAAACATTATAAAATCCTCCGGTGATAATATGCGCTCTATAGCACAAATAAACATTAGCCATGAATTTTAAAAAAATTTAAAATCCTTCACTAAGGATAATTAATGCTAAGAATGGATGGGTGGAAAGTAGATATATTCATAATTATGGATTGATGTTGTTTTACCCAGCGTTACAGGACTCTGCGAGTCCCGAGGCGAGTCGGGTCTCCAAAGTCTAACTGACTCTGGACTCGGACTCGCCCGAGTCCAGCAGAGTCCAGTCGAACTCGCCGAGTCCGTGGACTCTCTGGACTCGTCGAGTCTCGAGCCCAGGACTCTGCCGCGGCAGTAGTCATTATAAGTGTAAAATAAAACATTTTTTATTGATTTTTTTTTTTTTTTTTCGGTTTATATGTTATGTCTTTGACCTAAAAAGGTCATTCTATCACATGCAAACAAGGAGAGGATAGAAAAAAGGCTTGAGAGTAGAGTATTGGGGTTTTAGGAAAAAGATCATTACAACCTTCGCCTTCGTCACAGACAGATCTTGGGCACTGACACATCTCCTATCAAATTAGAGGAGGTTGATCCACAAGCAGAATGGAACACAGAGATTGATGATCATGTCTTCACTGATGAAGACTTGGAATGGGTTGATCAAGTGGATCGAGAGGCAGAGGCAGTAGTGATGGCATAGGAGGAGGCTAGAGCGCGAGGAGACCCAGTTGATGACCCTGAGGCTGAGCCTGAGACTGAGGGATCTGACTTCGAGGATGATGAGTATGAGGATGGGGATGATGAGGATGCCACTGAGGGTCAGCCTCAAGCACAGGGAGAGAAGATGGCTGCACAATCTTCCATGACCTATCTTAGGCGTACTCGTAGGAAGACACTGGGATAGGCTGCTATGAGCCTAGTTTTGATATATGTTTTAAACTTTTGATTCCATGGATTTCATATTCCATGAATATTGTAG
>MU227924.1:174998-202792 GCA_018584345.1 Thuja plicata | reverse complement strand
GGAAATGTTGAAGAAATTTGGAATGGAAGATTGTAAACCTGTTGGAACACCCATGGTGACAGGGAACAAACTAACTAAAGATGATGAGACTCAAAGTGTTGGGCAGACTAAGTACAAATCAATGATTAGAGGTCTACAATATTTGACACACACTAGACCAAATATTACCAATGCAGTTGGAATTGTGGTTAGATATCAGGCAGATCCTAAAGAGACATTTTGTTGCTGTGAAAAGAATTTTCAGATATTTGAAAGGAACATTAGAGTATGGATTATGGTATGAAAAATCTGATGATTTTACATTGCAGGCTTTTACTGATGCTGATTGGGCAGGTAATGTAGATGACAGGAAGAGCACTAGTGGTGGTGCATTTTTCCTTGGAAGGAGGCTGGCTTCTTGGTTGAGCAAGAAGCAGAACTATATTGCTCAATCTATTGTTGAGTCGGAGTATGTTACTGCTACAATAAACTGTACACAAGTTGTTTGGATGATACAAATGCTGAAGGATATCGGAATAATTTTCAAAGAACCAGTGGTTATCCATTGTGATAACAACAACACAGTGAATATGTCAAAGAATCCTCTAATGCATTCAAAAACTAAACATATTTCCATCAAGTATCATTTCTTAAGGGAGAAGGTAGCAGATATAGAGATTAAACTGGAGTATATTAGCATAAAGGAACAGACAGCAGATATATTTACTAAACCTTTGCCAAAAGATGCTTTTGAATATCTCAGAGGCATGCTTGGGGTGATGGCCCCTCCCAGTGAAAATAAAATGATGCAGATGTGCATCAGTCCAGTGGATCTCAGAGCTATATCATTCTCTGGACTTGATGTATGGATCTACTCCTTAGGGGGAGTGATCGCAAGAGAATACTATGGAGTACATTTGGCTGATCTTGCACCTAGTTGATTGGACATGAAGATTTGAAAAGCTACAGAAGACTATAGATGAATTATGGCACCCTTTGCCATTGCTGCCAAAGGGGGAAGAAATCTATGTGAAAATCCCTACTATTTTGGGGAGATTTGTGTTGAGGATATTGAGAAGATTGTACTGAGAGAGTATTTTTGAGTTGGTGCATATGGATTTTCCCATATGTTGCCATCAATGCCAAAAGGGGACATTATTGGATGATATCAATTTTGGTTACTGATCATGCTGTTGATATTCATGTTTTGTCACTGATGTCAACATATATTTCTATGAAGAAGACAAACTGGCTACGTAACTGGATGAAGTGTACGGACACTGTACGGATGATTCAGAACGATTGAAGTTGGAATTATGCAAAAGGATGTGTGCTGACCTTATCCCTAAGGTCGCTTGACTTTATATTACCTACAGTGGATGTAACAGTTGATTTAGTGAAGACTGGTTTTCTAGACTGTAACTGTGATTCTGGACAGAGCAGGTCTGTGTTTTGCGTATATCTTTCTGGCAAAGATATTTCAGAACTTGTGAGCTTACTGATGGACAGCCGACATATGATAGAGTAATGGGTTGAGTTTGATTGTTGATTGGTTACTGATGAATTCAGTTGTGCCGTGTATTCTGGAGAAGACCTATTTCCTGGCCGACCTAGTTAATTATGTATTAGGAAAGCTTAACTGGCCGACCTAATGAATTATTGTAAGAGGGTATATATGAAAGATAAATTCTTGTGAAGAAGTGTGACACAGAAAAGAAAGAGAAGTGTGGAAGCTGCGAAGCTTGTTGATTGCTAGATACAAAGCAGAGTTGATACATCATTGGAACTGACCAAGCAAAGACAGTTGCTATCAGACAGTTTGCTGGAATGTGTATTTGCCTTATACACTTGATTCGGATTGTAAATCCTTGAGGGTGGTTTTAACCTTCTTTGGGCAGTGTGCCTTGGCAGTGAGCCTACTATTTTCTTTGACTCCTAACAGGGTCTGTCTCCTAACAGGGACTGTGTACTGAAATGTTGTAACAAGCTCCTAACAGGGCTAATATCTTTTAACAAGGATACTATACTCTCGGTACTTTATTTGTGGGTGTTGATTCCCACCGGGGTTTTACCTTTAACAGGGTTTCCTCGACAACAAATATTGTGTTATGGTGTTGTCTATTACTGTGTTATCATTTACACTTGCAGATTTGGTTTATAAAGTATAAAGATTAATAATCTAGATTACAACTGATTCACCCCCCCCTCTCAGTTGTCTTGTGGACTGTTATTCCTAACAGTACTCTCATACTCTGATTACTAGCTAATAGACTCTACAAACAGATAGTATTAATGTTCGGTCATAAAACTTATAGAAGGATGAATATACATATTATGGTATTATGGTTGTCTTAATTCTGTCTAGATGTGTTAAAATTGACTATCTTGTCTCTCTAAGGGTGAGATTAGTGGTTTATTATCAGTGACTGCAAATGCTTTGATTAGTTGAGCTGGGAGTGTTTTTGGATCTGGTGCTCAGCTTGAGTCTCCTTTCTAGGTATGCATTCCCATTTGGCAATGGTTTTTTCATGAGATCTTCTCTCCTACTCTCATACTGATGCTATGTATACTTTTGTTGGATATATATATATATATATATATATATATATATCTTTTCTTTTTATTGTTATTTTCCTGCTTGGCATAGTTTTTCTAATGGTAGTCTAGAAGACACTATGGTTCTGCATTCCTTGGCAGAAAGGAAGCTTGCTTACTTTGTCTTATTAGTATCTGACTCACTCCTTTAATCTCAATACTTAATTCTGTTCTTACGTTGAAATATGGTTATTCATGTATCTTAGGCCAGATGTAGTGAAGGTTATGGTAATATGGATGGATGAGAGGCTGCTTCAATCCAGATAAGTGATACATTAAGGAAATGTGTTAATTTTCTGAATTTATAATGGATTAACCACTACAGGGTCAGTAGTTTGGTTCTAAGAAAAAGGGAACAGAGAAACGAGTTTATGACTTTTGCTTTTGTTTATTTGGTGCAACGTATTGCTGATATCTTGAAGCCTTTCATAAGGGCAGCTCAAAATAGATCAATAGGAATTTGTAAGTATCCAGAACAATGATGCATAATCTCACTTCTATTCTTTGGCTGGCCTTTATGCTCTCACATTCATGTGTTAAAGATTCTCCACCTAATGCTTCACTCCTGTGATGTCCCCAAATTAGCAAGTTTTAGGAGCCTGGTTGTGGTCAGCTCATCAACGCGACCCTCCTGAGTTGACAGTATGTTTTGAGGGTCTCAGTGGACAGATTTGTCATTTTTAGTAAGTCTGGACTTACTATTTATAGTAAGTTGGTTGGGCCAGTTACTATTTTTGGCAGTGCACTGGGTGGCCATGTCGATCAGTCATTACCAGCAGTGAATGCAGGATTTATCGCAGGAGTTCATATTTATTAATTAATTGTTATTAATTAATACCTATATGTTATTAATTAATAATAAAGCCACATTATATAATAATACTTTATTATTATAATAATTTTAGAAGTTGTTATTCCAGAGAGTGGTTAACTGATGCTTCTTTTTGGAAACTATGGCTACAGAAGGGATTATAAATATGGGCTCATTCTTGGAGTTGCATATCGAATTTTATATAAAACCTTGTTTTGGGAATTGTTCCTGATCTGCCGAGTTGTGCCCTTGCTGAAGTATAAGGGTCAATCAAACATCTAGAAGACTGATTCTTCTGGAACTGTTCTATAATTGGTTGCTGAAGTATAACCAATTACACTTCCTTCATATTGTTTGTCTGTGACTTGGAGAAAGATATTAATCAGAATCTTGATTTTTAATTGAACTGTGACCTGCATCAAGAGGTCGATATCATTACCATCGTCGAAGAAGGCTGATAGCTGGTCGCGTGGGGTGATAGGAGGAATCTCTTCGACATTCTATTGGCAGCTGGGATCGAATTTAACAGTCAAACTGCACCCACAGGAAGCAGCGTGGATAACTGGGCTGCGTGGGACTGGAGGCCGTGGCTCTGTGTCATTTGATCAATCTGCAATGTCGGGCAAAATAAGCTTGGACGTGGGAAGTGTTCGTTCCTTGCCACACATGGGATATCTGCCCGTGTGCTGGAGGATCTATTTCGCGTGCTGGACTATCAGACGCAGACCACATAGCATGTCGCGTGACCAATCTGCAAATAGTCACGTGTTGATAACTGCAACCCGTGTGTGGATGTGGATGAAAGGCTAGCCGTCATCACAACAATGGTCAACTATATAGAAAACATTAGGTTTTACCTCATCATTGCTTAATTTAAATAAATCAATTTATGTAATTTCCAGACGTTTTTTCAATAATTAATATGCTGGAAACGATTATGTCAGTGGATTGCAAATTATATGTTGAATGTGATAAATAAAGAGATACGTTCTGGCAAGGTTTATTATTTCTGGTTGCAAAATCTATTAAGTCACAGCAGAGCCAGGTCAGGCTCATTACAGTGGTATCAAAGCAGTTTCCTGCCAACCTACAGGGAAATCGGGTCCATTCATTATTATTATTATTTGGGACTCCATATATGGCAAATGATAGGAGATTTATTCCCGGTAGGCATTACTACCAAAGAGGTCAGTCACCCCCACCAAATGAAGATGCAAATATTCAGTTTGGCACAGTGCTTGGTGGTGATGCTAATAATCCAAGTGGCTCAGCAAGTCCTGCAAGACCCACAGCTACTACTGAAGCAGATATAGACAGAGGGGCTAGGGAGACCTTCAGGAGCCTAGCAACAAGCCAGCATCATGTAGCTGATGTATTACATGAGTTTTCTGACACATTGAGACTAATCGTTTTTCCGAGAGATCAGAGTAGGGAGAGATCATGTGATGCCTCCGTCGCATCACATAGATCGCGGGTTGATGACAGCCACAGGGATTATGAGACTAGAACCCCGAGATATGATAGAGCAGATAGGACAAGTGACAGGGGAGATCAGTTCAGACCCCAGGAGCCCAGATTTATGAGACCAGAGGCTGATGCAGTCAGCATTGATGCTGAAAATGTCCCTTTTGCCGATGATATAGTCACTCGCTATGCTAAATGGGATGCCCTTCCTCCAGCCTTGAAGCAAAATTTGAACTTTGATAGATATTTGACACAGAAACGAAAGCATTCGAGGGGAAGACCGGTGCAGAATGATTTGAGGCAGGTGGCTAGCAAGATGATGCTAGCACATTTTGATGGCAGCGGTAGGGTCACTGCTAGAGCTTGGATCCACAAGCTCGACACCTACCTCGCATTGCATCCTATGACTGAGGAGGACGCCATTAGATTTGCAGTTTTGCATTTAGATGGGACTGCACATGACTAGTGGTACCATGGGTTAAGATCACTACATCATGACCGGATTACTGTATACCAAGAGTTTGTGGATAGGTTGATTGAGCGCTTTGACAAAAAGGACCCAGAGGTTCATTTCAGAGAGTTGGCTCAGTTACGGCAGTCAGCCAGTTTAGAGGGTTTCATCACCGAGTTTCAGCGCATATCAATTATGGTGTATGATATCTCAGAGCGGAGGAGAGTGATGCTATTTTTGGAGGGGTTAGTTGAACCATTACGAGGATGGGTTAAGTCCCTAGATCCCCCATCCTTACATGAAGCCATGAAGAAGGCTAGAGACTTGGAGTCTTCTACACCAAAGAGACAGTTTGCTGCGAGACACCCAGAACTTCTTATGACAGGACAGGCCCAAGAAAGGAGGAGAAATCAGATTCGAAACGTCCTATGGCAGCACCCTTAGATCAGGAAACACTTAATGATTTAAGGAGAAAGAAACTTTGTTTTTATTGCCGGGGTCCGTATGATGTTACACATAACTGTCCTATGAAACCCCAGGGTAAACATAGGATGATGGTGTGGTTCTACGATGATGAAGACGTTCCTGAGTATATAGGTGAGATGGCTGATCAGGATCAGGGCATTCAGGGAGCTAATGGTTACACGGAATATGAGGTTGATGCATCAAACCTCAAGGTGGCATACCTCTCCAGTATGAAAAAAGAGGGTGATTTTAGATTACATGGTCTTCTAGCTGGACAGAGGGTGACTGCGCTTTTTGATACTGGAGCCACACACAATTTTATTGACTCCCGTTTGGTGACTCGAAGAGGAATCCAGACAAAGGACTTTGAGGGGTTGAGAGTACAGGTAGCGGATGGTTACACTCTTAAGTGTAACAAGATGGTTATTGATTTACCAGTTAAGCTGGGTACTTATGCTTTTAATGCAGATTTTTATGTGTTGGATATGGGTAGTACGGATTTGGTCTTGGGGATGGCATGGCTACACACTATTAAGGACATCTACATTAGTACTGAGAGGATGGAGATAAGATTTATCTCAGACGGGCAACCACAGGTGCTTAATACCATTAGAGATGAGGGGCTTAAGCAGATTTCACTCAAACGGATGCAGCATTTAATACGACATGAGGACGAGACAGATTGGGCAATTGAGTGTAGACTAATGCCTTCATTGGACAACACAGATAAATTCACATATCATCCTGATATTCAGCAGTTGAGAACTAAACACGATAAGGTGTTTAGAGACTTACCCTCGAGTAGACCCCCAGATAGGGGAATCAAGCACATCATAGAGTTGGAGGAGGGCACTAAGCCCGTTAAGCCCATTATGATCACTCCTTACAAGCATCCGAAACAGCTGAAAGATGAAATTGAAAAAACAATACAGGAATTACTTGAGATGGGACACATTCAGTCGAGTAAATCTCCCTTTGCTTCTTCGGTTGTTCTGGTGAAGAAAAAAGATGGCACCTTGCGCATGTGTATTGACTACCGGATGCTGAACAAGAAGACTATTAAGAACCGGTACCCCATCGCTCGGATTGATGAGTTTATCGATGAGTTGCACAGGCACAATAATTTTCGAAGATAGATTTGAGGTCCGGATATCATCAGATCCGAGTTAGGGAACAGGATATTGAGAAGACCGCTTTCAGATGTCACTGTGGGCATTTTGAGTTCCTTGTCATACCTTTCGGTTTGACAAATGCCCCAGCCACCTTCCAGTCCACGATGAACAGGGTATTCCACAGTCAATTGAGGAGATTTGTATTGGTATTTTTTGATGACATCTTGGTCTATAGCAAGACTTGGGATGACCATATTGCACACCTTGATATAGTGTTGAGTATTTTGGAGAGGGATTCCCTGTACGCAAAGGAATCTAAATGTGCCCTTGGGATGACAGAACTGCTTTATTTGGGTCATATTATTAGTGCAGATGGTGTACGTATGGATCCGGATAAGATCCGTGCTATTTTAGATTGGCCCACACCCGAGACCCTAACACAGTTGAGAGGGTTCATCGGATTATGTGCTTTCTACTGCAGATTTGTGGCAGGTTTTTCGAGGCATGTTGCTCCCCTTACAGATTTGACACATAAGGGTGCCTTTCAGTGGACCGATCACACAAGAGTGCTTCAAGAGGTTCAAGACTATTATGACTACTTGCCCAGTCTTGGCATTACCGGATTTTTTGAGCCCTTTTGATTTACACTATGATGCCTCAGGAGAGGGCATAGGAGCAATACTATCACAGGATCGCCATCCCATTGCTTTCGAGAGTCCGAAGCTGTGTGGTCCTGAGAGAATGTTCAATGTGTATGATAAGGAGATGTTGGCCATTATGCATGCCTTGGCCAAATTCAAAGAGTATTTAGTGGGGAGTAAATTTTGCATCAAAACTGATCACAATAGCCTGAAACATTTCCTTGGGCAGCGAGATCTCAATGAAAGACAACAGAGATGGGTGAGTAAATTGCAATCATACGATTCTGATATTACCTATATCAAAGGAACTCAGAATGTTGTTGCGGATGCTCTTTCGCGGAGGCCTCACATCTGCTTGCTCACCGAGATCTCTGAGGATTGGAGGCATTTGATACTAGCTGAGTATGCCAGGGATACATGGGCTACAGGTATTATAGACGGCAGTATTCGAGATGACAGGTTTTCCTTGGTGGATGAATTGATCATTTATAAGGGTAGAATTATTCTTGTCGCGGGATGGGGAGTGTGAGAGGTTATACTCTGTTCTTTTCATGATGCACCTATGGCTAGTCACCCAGGGTTCTTCAAAACCTACAAGCAGATTCGAGAGAGGTTTACCTGGAGAGGACTAAAGGCAGATGTGCAGCGATATGTTCGCGAGTGCTCTGTTTGTCAGCTATACAAACAAGAGCACACTTACCCCGCGGGTTTGCTACAGCCACTTCCCATTCCTGAGCAGAAGTGGGAGAGTATTTCTATGGACTTCATTGTGGGGCTACCTAAAGCCTAGGCGCGGGATTGCATTTTCATGGTAGTGGATAGGCTCACTAAGTACTCACATTTTTTCCCTATCACCACTACTTACTCTGCAGTACAGTTAGCAGATTAATTTTTCCAGGAAGTGTTTAGGATGCATGGCCTACCCCGGAACATTGTGAGTGACAGAGACAGTCTCTTTATGAGCCACTTCTGGTAGGAGATTTTCAGGTTATGTGGGACAAAGTTAACACCGAGTACCAGTCACCATCCACAGACTGACGGCCAGACTGAGATTGTCAACAAGTGGGTTGAAGGCTATCTTCGGAAATATGTTTCATCGCAGCAGAGGGCTTGGGTAAAGAGGATACATATGTGCGAGTATTGTTATAACTCCACTTTTCATGTGACGATACAGATGTCCCCTTTTCGAGCTTTGTATGGTTATGATTCCCCGAGTTTTATGGATTTACTGTGCAGTGATAGCAGGGTGCCCAGTGCAGGTGAATTGTTGCAGGACAGCCAAGATATTATGAGGGCATTGAGAGATAATATACAGAGCACAGAATCAGCAGAAACAGTATGTTGATCAAAAGAGGACAACACGCTCCTTTGAGATGGGGGATATGGTTTATTTGATGTTGCAGCCTTATAGGCAGTCTTCTATCCGAAAGAGTGGAGCTGAAAAGCTCAAGCCACGGTATTATGGACCTTTTCGTGTGGTGAGACGTGTTGGGGAGGTGGCTTATGGGCTGGATTTACTTGAGGATAGTAGAGTGGATAACGTGTTCCATGTGTCGCGCCTCAAGGAAGCTCTGGGTCGAACTGTGACTCCTTTTGTTGTATTACCTTGCCTAGATGACGAGGGGAAACTTGAGTTGATACCAAAGGCTATTATGGATGTGCGTGAGAGAGTTGCGCTGGAGAACTATCAGGGAGTATTTGGTTAAGTCGCAGGGGTTACCTAACGAAGATGCTACTTGGGAACCCGAGGGTATTATGTAGCACCCTAGATTGCTATTGCTTGAGGACAAGCAATTTCAGGGATGGAGGACTGTGATGTCCCCAAATTAGCAAGTTCTAGGAGCCTGATTATGGTCATCTCATCAACGCGACCCTCGTGAGTTGACAGTATGTTTTGAGGGTCTTAGTGGACAAATTCGCCATTTTTCGTAAGTCTGGACTTACTATTTATAGTAATTCAGTTGGGCCAGTTACTATTTTTGGCAGTGCAGTGGGTGGCCATGTCGATCAGTCATTACCTATATGTTATTAATTAATAATAAAGCCACATTATTATAATCATACTTTATTATTATAATAATTTAGAAGTTGTTATTCTAGAGAGTGGTTAATTGTTGCTTCTTTTTGGAAACTATGGCTACATAAGGGATTATAATTATGGGCTCATTCTTGGAGTTGCATATCGAATTTTATATAAAACCTTGTTTTGGGAATTGTTCCTGATCTGCTGAGTTGTGCCCTTGCTGAAGTATAAGGGTCAATCAAACATCTAGAAGACTGATTCTTCTGGAACTGTTCTATAATTGGTTGCTGAAGTATAACCAATTACACTTCCTTCGTATTGTTTGCCTGTGACTTGGAGAAAGATATTAATTTTGAATCTTGATTTTTAATTGAACTGTGACCTACATTAGGAGGTCAACATCATTACCATCGTTGAAGAAGGCTGATAGTTGAAGGTGTATTTATCCTGGCCGCGTGGGGTGATAGGAGGAATCTCCTCGACATTCTATTGGCAGCTGGGATTGAATTTAACAGTCAAACCGCACCCACAAGAAGCAGCATGGATAACTGGGCTGTGTAGGACTGGAGGCCGTGGCTCTGTGCCAATTGACCAATCTGCAGTTTTGGGCAGAATAAGGTTGGACGTGGGAAGTGTTCGTTCCTTGCCGCGCGTGGGATATCTGCCCGTGTGCTAGAGGATCTATTTCGTGTGTTGGACTATCAGACGCAGGCCACATTGCATGCCGCGTGACCAATCTGCAGATAGTCACGTGTTGATAACTGCAACCCGTGTGTGGACGTGGATGAAAGGCTAGCCGTCACCACAACAATGGTCAACTATATAGCAAACATCAGATTTTACCTCATCATTGCTTAATTTAAATAAATCGATGTATGTAATTCCAGACGCTTTTTCAATAATTAATATGCTGGAAACGATTATGTCAGTGGATTGCAAATCATATTTTGAATGTGATAAATAAAGAGATACGTTCTAGCAAGGTTTATTATTTCTGGTTGCAAAATCTATTAAGTCATAGCAGAGCCAGGTCAGGCTCATTACAACTCCAGCTTACACTATGATTCAATAGGATTGTTTGAGGGTGTGTTGTTGTGTTGATTAATTTACTGATCACTGGATCTCATTCATATATGGTGATTTACTGTATGAATGAGTGATAAGTATACCGGTATACATAATTGTGTGTGTGTGTGTGTATATATATACACATAATAATAAACTCATTTGCATATGGCTAGATTATACTTACAGAGATGGTTTCTTTCAAAATTTTATGATACTAAAGGAACGGGCTAAAATAAATGGGATGAGATGTATTCTTTTTTATTGACATTTAATGGCATAGGAGCAGACCTAGCAGATGTCTAACAGGGTTATTATGCAGAGCAAAGGTATATTTATCTCTCAATATAGATATATTTTGGCTAACAATGGTGGCAAGTTTGGAAAAGGTATGGCTCAGGTACTGTGCAGGAACAAATTGGACCTTTAGCATGATTGCAAATTAGAAGGTTTCAAGGAAGAATCAGTAAGAAATGTGGGCACAGAGGCAGATGGTCAAGAGGATCCGTCAAAGACATAGCAGAATTTTTCAATTCATATCCCACGTATACAAAATGAATGTAAATAGTATATGTTGTATACCATTGGCATCAAATTGTAAATGAGGATAGGATATACCACTCATATACATCATGCCTTCAAACGGGATGAATGTAAAATTTCAAAATTAAAGCTTTATTTTGTTTATGGGGCTAGACTGGAGGTTTTCTCTGCCCGACTCTTTCCTACTAGTGCCCCTAGAGGGTCGGGTTGTATATAGGTTTAATATCAATAAAAATAATTTGGCTATGGCCTTTTACCTATCAAAAAAAAAATGTGCTAAGGGCGTGAATTTTGGAAAATAAAATTGTTTCACGAATGATAAAATGTGTAAAGTTTGTTCTAAAGTTGGTAGAATATCGGTGCATATTAACATTAGAGACGAAATTTTATTCCATCCCCAAATTCATGAATTAAGTTGTGATGATGGAATTCAAAGTTCAAGTCGACATCAAAAGTGAAAATTGGAAAATATTGGATTTTTTGGAAATTAATTAAATATTGAATTATGTCCAATATTTAATAAATGTTGGAAATTATGGTAAAATGGTGAAAGTGGATCAAAATTGATTTTGGAATTATTGTGGATTTTTGATGCCCAATATTAGATTAAAATGCTGGAAATGTTTAATTGTTGGAATTCCAACCCGTTTGAATGTACCCATGAACAAAGCCTGTTGATGAAGATAAACAGTGACAAAAAAAGTCTTTAAATAAGGGGCGTGCGAGTTTTGGAGAGAGGTTTTAGAGAGAAAATATCTTTCTAGAGAGAGATGAATTTGCAGAGTTTGAAGAATTAGAGAAAGAGGCATGAGAATGTTAGAGAGGACTTTTAGAGAGAGAAAGTTTAGAGAGAAAATATGAAAGAATTTCTATGTAATTCTTACATAAATTCTTTTATTCTGCAGGAGGAAGAATTCCAGTTGTAGACATTCAAGGCCTAGAATTCCAGTTCCATTGTTGAAGACGTCCAAGTTTCAAGTGATCCACATCAAGGTGTTCAAGGTTCGAAGATCAAAGTTCAAGTATAAATGAAGGGAAGAGTACAACACCTTGAAGTTCCTCCATAAAATACAAAAATCTCAGTCAGGTAAAAGCAAGGAAGAGTTCCAACTCTAGACATTCAAGTTCCTGAGATCCAATTCAAGTATGAAAGACTTCACAATGACTGAATGGTCAACAAGAATGGCGCTCAATCACCTTCCCAGGTTGACATGTCTAGATTCTCTGCATTCAAGGAACATAATCAAGCATAGGCTATTCTTGGCAAAGGAGCATTTAATGCATAGTGGGCATTCATTCGCCCCCTCTCCTGCTAGATAGACATAGTGGGCATAGTGGGCATTTATTACCCCGCTAAGGAAGTGGCTTCTTTCTGATTGGTCTATGTGGACCCTCTCATAACCTATAGATTCTCTTTCTTTGCCCTAACCCTAATTAGGGTTGAGGTGGACAAAACTAGGCCATTGGTTTTGTTTCAGTCTGGGCCACTCATTGTAATTGGAGACCTATATAAAGGCCTCATTTCTCATTTGTAAAGGACGGAATTGGGAGAATGTTGCTTATGAGCTACTGAGATAGCAAAGTTATCATTGAAGTTTGGTGATATCTTAACGTATCTTACTGCTTGCATGTTCCCTTTGTTCCCTCAATTGGATTCGATTTGTTAGATAAAGTGTTATGATTTCAATAGAAAATGTAATGGTGTCTGATGAATTCCATGGCTCATACTTTTGATAGTTTACTGATTGTAAGTTGTTGTTTAAAGTTAGCCCGAGTCCTCCCTTTTATGGCTGCTTAGCTTCTATCATTAAATGTGCATTGTTCATTATGATGGTATTCATTGTGGTATGAAAATCCTTTGCATAACCCACAGAAGATTGCACCAGTTCTTGCAGAGTTGTAGTTGATCTTGGCGAAGTAGAGCTTGGTCATTTTGGAATTTGTCCATCAAAGTCATATCTATTGATATCATTGCCTTTAGGACTAGAATAGAATCCATAAACCCTATTCCCATTTACTTTCTGCATATTCTTGAAAACCCAAAAAAAGTACTCCCATTGCGATATCATTCGAAAGCTCCCATATCTAGCATTGTTTGAAGTCGACTTGAGGAACATAACACAGGGCCCCTCGTAATACCAGCATATCACATTTACCATTGAGCTTATCCACAGTCAAGAACTGACATAAAAGAAACCTTGGAATCAATTGAATTGTATGATCTTTCGCAATCTTAGCATACACACGATTTTGATCAAGAGAGGATAAGATATCTCAATATTTTGTTCTATTGTCGGTAGATCATAAAACACACATCAACACATCCCAAGGTTTCCTTAGTATTTTGGGGTATGACGACAATTATCTTGTCATTTCCACACACCTATCTAGTAATTATCTGCTTACAGTGTGTGAAAAATTTGCTAGCATAGCCATTAATATTTTCTTAAATATTTTTTATGAATAGGACTCTTAACACCCCATAGATACTAAATGAGTGGAGAAGCTGTTTATTCTATTCAAATCACATCAATACTGAACTGTTTCTAAAGCAAAAGCAATTGAAATGTTGCAGTGTATGAAAAACAAAAGAAAATCTGAAAAACTAAATAGAAAGCAAAGAACAAAACTAATTATCCATACAAAATGAAAATTTTGATAATCCAGAAGAGAATTAATGTCCACTATGGTACTGCTGTCCAATATTATTATATTTCTTAATTATACTAATGATATCAAAAATAAAATATTGAAATTGTTAATATAAAGAGAAAACTGAAAAACAAATGAATTTCAGCATCAACAAAACTACACCCCAAACCTTTTTGTTTTTCATATTTTATATGTATATATCCACCGTAACATATATTAATCCTAGTTATTCGGTATAACTTTAATAGAAAGAACAAAGACTTAATCCATACCAGACCCAGAATAGATATTCAATTCATGCAATTCTGCAATCTTTACTTGTCAATCATTGTTCCAATTCATCACTCACAGTTAAGATTGATCACAGGCATCCTACAAATTTATTTACAAGAACTTGACTTTTTCCTAGGAAGATTTAAGACCCCTTAATCACCATTATCTTTTTTGTCAATCAACGGAACAACCTAAGAAATGTTATTTCTTAAAGTCTGCCTGATCAAGTGAATGGAGAATCCAGGGGTTGCATCCACCTTTGCATTGACAAAAAATCTTTGTTTCACTGTGCTGCAGTCCTAATTCATCAAGCCAGTTAAGGGCTAAGAACAGGCAGCTTTTTACAAAAACTGAATCAAAAAAAGTTACAAAAACATATTGGAATATTCACAAAACATAATGTAACAGTACAACATCATTCTAGCCTCTACTGACCTGTCCAGGTGCTCAGCCTGAGACATTTTACTCTCAACAATATTATAAATCAAGTTAACATTCTGCATTCAACCATGTCCAATAAGTACAGCCAATTCAGTTCTTCAGGTATAGAATGAATTCAACTCTCATACTGCGATCCTTGTCTTCCCACTTTGACCTACACGTCCCCTTATCCAGTCTCCTTTTGTCATTAAAATTGGCCTCCTCCGAAACCACCACTCACTGACCCACTTGACAAAATCGGATATTCTTAAAATGGACATGGTGCAGAGTAACAGTTTAATTCTTGCAGCAGGTTTGAGGAATAATAATAATTATTGCGCCAGCAATAACTGACATCAGGTCAAAGTCGGACAAAACAAAAAGCCACCCACAAAGTTTGGAAAAAGGAGGAACAATATATGAATGAATTTATCCATGCTCGTACAAGATGCACTGCATGCTAAAGATGAAAAAGACCAATGCTATGTTGACAGTGATTGCTGAACCCACAACTGGTGACAAAAGCAAATTTCTCTGTGAAGAAAGTGAATGAAGCAACAGTAAAATTTGGGCACAATGCTATAGAAAACGTCAAACATAAAGGTACACTTAGTCTGGATGATGGAAGAATTAAAACTAAGGTTGTCATAAATGTTGAAGGATTGAAGAATAATCTCCTAAGTGTGAGTCAGCTGTGTGACCAAGGGCACACCTGCACAGTTCATTCTAGAGGATGTAAATATCATGGAAAATGGAAAATTGGTAGCTGCTGCTTATAGAATAGACAGTAATCTCTACATCTCTAATTTAGTCAAAGGTGAAAAATTCTATATGGGGCAAGAAGATGAGAATTGGCTGTGGCATAGGAGGATGGGACACCTGAACTTTGATAATATTGTGAAGACCTGTAAAAAGAAAGCCGTAAGGGACATGCCGAAAATAGCAAAGGCTTCACATATTATTTGGAAATAGTGTCAATATGACAAATAAACAAGGACAAGCTTCAAATCTAAAGAGTATTCTACATCAAAGCCTTTGGAACTTGTCCACAGACTAATTTGCGTGGAGCAACAACAATAAAAAGCTTGCAAGGTGAGTTATTTTATGTTGTTGATGATTATACCAGGATGACTTGGGTAGCTTTTATTAAAGAAAAATCTTAAGTAATTGAAAAGTTAAAGGCGTTCAAAGCCTTAGTAGAGAATGAAAGAGGGTCAAAGAGATCAAACAAAGAAGAAAAATTTACCTCAAATGAATTTGAAGAGGCTGCAATAACTCCACAACAAAATGGAGTACTTGAGAGGAAGAATAGAACAATTCAAGGAATGGCAAGAGCTATGCTAAATGAGTCACCTGATGCTTTTTTGGAGAAGGCTGTTCATACAACTGTCTACATTTCAAACCAAGCACAAATCAGGGTAAACAACCACAAAACTCCATAAGAACTTTGGAAGGGAAGGCCTACATCAGTAAACTTTTTCAAGGCTTTTGGAAGCAAATGCTATATAAGAAGAGACGACGAAGATTTGGGAAAATTCGAGTCCAAAGCAATGAAGGTATCTTAATTGGATTTTCCACAAGGAGCAAAGCTTACAAATGCTATAACAAAAGATTGCACAAAGTTGTTGATAGTTCAAATGCAAGAGTTGACAAAGGAAGACATCAAAAGAAAATAGCACAAGAAATCGATTATCAAAAGGAGAAAGATGTAAAGAAGAATAAACAAATGAAGAAACTAAGTTCGAAGACTCCGTCAAATGCACCACCCAAGACACCATGTAGATTTGTTAAAAAGAACCATCAGTTAGATTTTCTTATTGAAGAGAAAGGCACAAAAATTTAGACAAGAAGAAGACATGTCATCACCTTAGAACATGACAACCTGTGTTTGCTTTCCAAAGTTGAACCAAAGAACTATTCAAAAGCAAGGGAATATAAGCATTTAATAAAGGCTATGGAAGATAAATTGGATCAAACTGAGAAAGATGAGACTTGGCACTTTGTCCCAAGACCTAAGGACAACAATGTGATTAGTGCTAAGTTGGTTTTCCGGAAACAAACTAAATGAAGATGGCCAATTTTGAAGGAATAAGGCAAGATTGGTATGCAAGGGATATGCTCGAGTGGAAGGAGTTGACTTCAAAGAAGCATTTTCTCATGTTGCTCATATGGAAGCCATAAATATATTCTTAGCCCTTGTTAGTTTTAAAAACTTCAAAGTCTTATCAAAGGGATGTTAAATCAGCCTTCCTCAATGGAAATCTAGAAGTGGAAGTGTACATTGAACCACCTGAAGATTTCTTTCTATCAAAGAATGAGGACTAGGTTTGTAGAATAAAGAAGACTCTTTATAGACTAAAGCAAGCACCAAGTTCTTGGTATTCAAAGTTAGACAAGTATCTTTAATAAAAAGGTTTCAAAAGAGGAATTGTGGACAGCGATATGTACATCAAGAATGAAGGAGATAATTTGTTGATTGTTATCTATGTGGATGACATCATTTTTGGAGGAAACAATCATTAATGTGCAAAAATTTTGCCTTTAATATGCAAAAAGGAGTTCAAGATGTCAATGCTCGGTGAGTTTTCTTTTCTTGGTTTGCAAATCTCTTTGATAAAGGAATTTGTATTCCTCAAAACAAGTATATTAAAGAGAGGTTAAACCCTATGGTGACCAGTTGTAATTGAGCAAATATGATGAATCGCCTATAGTGAATCAAACTACGTATAAATCTATGATTAAAAATTTGCTATATCTAACAGCTATAAGGCCTACTATTATGCAAGTTGTTGGTTTGGTGACACGATTTCAAGTAGCTCCAAAGGAAACTCATGTAAATGCAATCAAAAGAATATTGGAATATTTGAAGAGGACTATGGAGTTTGGATTATGGTATCTAAGAGGTGAAGATTTCACCGTTACAACACTACGGATGCGGATTGGACAGACAATGTTGATGACAGAAAAAGCACAACTGGAGGAGCATTCTTCCTATGTAAAAATCTTGTATCCTGGTTAAGTAAGACACAAGGTTTGGTATCTCTATCTACAATAGAGATGATATATATTTGATAGCAACTTGTTGAACACAAGTTCTATGGATGAATTTTTTTTTGAAACATATTAAGTTCAAGTGTGAGTATTCTATATCCATATTGTGCGACAATGTGAATGCGATCCACATCTCAAATAACCTAGTTATGCACTCCCGGATGAGACATATTCCTATTAAATCACTTTTTGAGAAAAAAGTACTTGGTCAACTAAAGTTGTGAAATGATAATCGATTGATATTCAATATTAAGAAAACGAGAGGAATACTTCTTAAATAAGCAATTACAAGATCTTTCCATAACGGAAACAATCGAGAACTAAAGAAGAAAAAGAAAGTTGTTAAACTAACTAAAAAACTTAAAGAACAAAAAGTTACTAAAAACTGACTAGCTGACTTAAAAGAAAGTTGCATGACCATTATACTACGTATTACAATATTACTTTAATACCCTCCCTTAATGGTCATTCTACTAACTACCCTACAAAAGACTTGCCATAAACTGCAAGTCATTTGGCCATAAATGCATAGAACGTTGACTCCTCTTCAAACTGCTCTATGACATGAGCTTGTTGTTGAGACCCTCACTAGTTGGACTTCTAATAAGCCAACTGCTTTTTGCAAAACTTTTGAACATGACCAAGTTCAAGAACAAGTTGAATACCTTCCAACATGATGTTAAGTAACCAAGCCATCCCTCCCATTATCTAGAGACACAGAAACAGAGATCGCATTCAAAAATATTTGATTTTTGTTGATTAAAAATCGGTAAAAAACTCTAAAACCGTGATTTTGCCAAAACTCGTCAAAAGAAGGCGTTGCAAAACAGCACAATGATTTTGTGGAAAAATCATCAAACCCTAGATGATTTTTAAGAATAAACAACTGATTTTGTGATAAAATCATCAAACTGTTAGATTTAGATGTTGCTGGCATTGTTGTCATTGATGTCAAAACCATCATACCGACATCTTGGTGGTATCGGTTGGTAGTTGGTAGTTTCGGTTGTGTACCTGATTCGCAGAGTATCAGAAGTATCGATTATATGCAGGACATGTTTAGTACGCACAATTTTGGTGCTCTATGGAAGGTGTACTTGGTTCTACTAAAGGATTACACGTTTTGGTACACTTGTGTCCTTTCGATAATCAATGGTGCATGGTGTCTTCTATCAGTTATTGTTGACTGCTATACCTACAATGTTCTTCCAGGTGTTTCTGATATCTGGACTTTCTTGCAATTCATTAGTTAGCTTTTGGTATCGAATTATGGACATGTTCTATCTAGTTTCATCTATCGCTGGGTTCCAAAGTTTTTGATGATCAAGACATGGTCTTGGTTGTGGTGTTCCGACAGTTTTGATAAATGTAATGAGCATTGTAAACATCTCAAGTGTGATCTATATTTGGGTCCTAGTGTAGCGTTTTGTAAAGCCTTCTTAAGTGTGTCCTAGAATTAGGGTCAGTGGTAGTGCATTAAATGTAATTGTAATATCTTTTTGAATTGAGGTCGATACACATGTTGTGTGGCCAACATATGTATGATCAGATATCTATATAAATAAATAAAAACCTTTTGTATTTGTGGCATATGAGAAGGGAATGTGGAAGAAGATAAGCAAGCAGTAAAAGGAGTTTTGAGCGAGTTCTTGAAGATATTGTGTGCAAGCTGAAGCCATGTGTGGAAGATTATTGAGAGATCAAGAAGGGTATTTGCATACAAATTTGCAGTGGATCAGACAATGGTATACAGAGAGAAGATCAGCATTCGGATCTACTATTAGATTTTGTAACTGAGCTTAATTGTTGAATTGTTTCATGCATATTCAGATGCAATCTTATCAGTTCATATTTTGTCTATAAAACATCTTTTTGTATAAGGGTAGTTAGCTTGACCGGCAGTGAGCAAACCGGCAGCGAGCCTTTGTTAAAATCACCTTAACCGGTGATTCATTTCATGAGAATTAGTTTCACCATGGTTTTTCTCAATTTGGGTTTCCACGTAAATTCTGGTGTTCTTTGTGTTGGTGGTTTTGTGCTTTCATGTTTACATTTGTTATAATTGGTTGATGTGGTTACCGGTAAAACAGAAGTTAATATTGATATAACTGTGATTATCATTTGTATGGTTTGTGAGTTTACTGACATTGTAAAAGTTTTTGAAAGTGATTGTGAATAACTGATTCACCCCCACCCCCCCCCCTCTCTCAGTTTTTCGGCATGTTCAACAATTGGTGTCAAAGTTTGGTTCCTTGCAGATAGAGCTTAACCGCTTGAGGGAGATCTTGGTTGTTTGAACAGATAGAAGGAGGATACTATGCTGATGAGGATTGGCGGATCATGATGAGAGCATTGAGAGTACTGAATCAGAAATGAGGATTTGAAAGAAAACCTGAAGGAAGCAAATGCATGCATCGGTAAGCTGACGAATCACATCCGGAAGTTCAAAGCAAGGCATAAGGAAGTCAGACAGGAAATGAAACAATCAAAGGAAAAGGTGGCTGAATTGGAAACGATGTGAATGACAAGAAGATTTCTGAGGAATTTATGAAAGATGGATTGAAAACATTATAGGTAGGATGGATGAGGACCGAAGAAGAACTCAAACAGAACTTGGAAGATTGGAAGCAGACTAAAGAGGATTAGAAGAACACTTTTTATCGGGGTATGGAGGAATGGAAGAAATCTAAAGAGAATCTAAAGAATATCATCAAGATGAAGTCGGAAGAAAATGAGAAGATGGATCAAGAATTAAAGAAGCTGAAATCTAAAGCAAAAGTGTGTGAGAGCGGTACTATCTTAGATCAGTTATAGCCATGCAAAAAAGTCACAAAGATAAAGAAGGATTAGGGTTTACTGGTGAATGTTCAAAATAAAAGGACAAAGACAGAGAGAAGATGATTGAAGATGAAGCAAAGGCTGAAATAACAAGCAAGGTCAAGAATCAGAACACGTCTACAAGAAGGCCTCCAGTAAGACAACCGAATGCTCAAAGGTACTTATATTTTAATGCTTATTGTCATATTTGCAAGAATTTTGGCCACAAGGCAGTTGATTGTAAGATGAAGAAAGATCAGAAAATTCAATGCTTTAATTGTCATAAAGCGAGTCAATGCAAAAGTCAAGTTTCAAATCTGGATAAGAAGTGCAGTGAATAATATCTTTCATGGGAATTGCTATGTATGTCACAACTATGGTCACAAGGCTAATCTATGCAGATTTAGAATTCAATCGGTGAGATCTGGTAAGAGGAATGACAATTGTTTCAAATGTGGTCAGATTGGTCATTATGCTAACACATGCAAATCTAGTGGTGCTCCAGTAAATGCTGGAGATGGTAATAATGCTTTTGTTTCAAGTGATCTCAAAAGACTAACACGACATGGAAGAAGAAGGATGTTGATGATGTAGAGAGTGTTAATGTTTAGCTCAGAAATAATGATAAACAACAATAAACAAAACTAGAACAAAATAGGTACAAAATACACGACTTTACCCTGGGAAAACCCTCCAACTAGAGGGAAAAACCCAGCCACACCAGAAAAATATCTCTTTTATTAATAATAGAAGTTCAAGTACAATGCTTTCAACTTGATGCAATACATACACACAAAGCAATCACATATATATATAGAATTGAGAGACTTCATATCACAACCGAAGGTCTCTTCAATTTCCAAAAACAAGTCTTCATATTTCCAACCGCATGACTCTTCGCATGTCCCATGTCTCTTCATATAATAAAATGTCAAATATTTAGAGTGTGACACCTAGCACACATTGAATGCCACATTGTGCTCACTTAAATTGACGGAATTATCACCATAAATATCTTCTCTAGCTATGACGCAATACAGAGGTATTGTCCCAATTTCAACATATAGCAAAATCAGACATAAAGATCTCTATCGCAGCTACAATCTTCAACAGAGAGCCCTGTGGTACCAAATCCCGGTACTACCTTTACCAACAACTGAGACAAATGCTTTGGCTCAGGGAGAGTATTAAATTGCTATATCAGTCACTCCCCCTGCTCCGAAGAGATACCGGTAGCAACTAGCTTGTCTCCGGTATGATGATAAGACAAATAAGAATTGTAGTTAATGATTGATGTGCATAGTACAGCTGGATTACATCAACGATAATTAATTTTAGGTAGGAAATTCAATTATGAAGGTTCGTGGCTTTAAAGGTGGAATTTTAAAATCATTTGCTACTGTAGAAAGAAAAATCTAAGAATTTGCAGAGAAAGCTTGAGGAAAAATTTGTAAGTGATTATGGAGTCTCAATTGGTCGTTTGAAGTGTCGCTGCATCTGTGTCAAAGAAAATGAAGAAGGTTGAGTTGAAGGAGTTTGATCATAGCAGAATCAAGAAATTGTTGTTCGGATTGGCTGCAGAGGATGTGCAAAGGATTAGAAATCTTGGCCTAGATATTTGGTGAGAATTTCCCTGGTGCAACAACAGAGAATTTATTTTGTTATTGCTAAGTCGCTTTCAAGGTGAAACCCTAGTGTTGGATAAGCCTTATCCAATGACGAAAGAGGTAATTGGAGCTATTACAGGATTATGCACCATTGGTGCATTACCTAGAAAAAAGATGATAAGCTACAAGGAGGTAGAAGAACTGACAGTGATCGGTCATGATCAGTGTGCATTGTTAATTAACACCCTCAAAGATGATGTAGTGAGGTATGTTGCCTATGGTGTTCCTTACAAAATTCAGTTTCGGAATCGTGATGGTGTCACTTCAATGTTAGTTGTTTATATTGCACATAAAGTTGTAAGAGAAAATGTTCAAATGAATATTTGTAAGATGTTGCTGGAGAATTTTCTTGAAAATGTAAAGATGACCGTTGAAAGTGGATATGGTTTTAGATTTGGGTCATTGGTCATGTGTTTAGCTTTCTATTTCTTGAGGTAAATTACCTGATAAGGAGAATGTTGAGTGAAAGACCAGCATTCTTGTCGGTAAGCAGATTTGCAGATATCTTGATGTGTTGGAAAACAGAGCAAATTCCTGTAAGGCATATTTCATATCTTTGCAAATGAGTGTTAGTTCAGGGTTGACGGTTACTAGTGTTGTAACGGTAAGTCATGGTGAAGAGGGTTCCTCTTTGGGTCAGAAGAGATTTGAAGTTGTTGTCGGTGGTTCTCTCCAGAACCTAAGAAGAGAACAATCAATGACAAAGAGAAGGAAGTTGTTACCATTTCGAAAGATGAAAAAGAAAAAGAGGAAGAAGAGGTGGAGATAGATATGGCTTCTCCGACAAAATTTGATTCCATGGATTTTGTTAAGGTCGAGACTTTGCTGGAAGATGGTGCTTTTGACAAGATTGGTGAAATGTGGACAGGTTATTCATCGGTGAACAAGACTTCGGTGATGGAATTATTGACTAATCACTAGATCAGTAAAAGGATCACAGTATCTAGTGTGTCTCGTATGTTATCAGCTAAATTAGTTAATGACATTGAAAAGAATTTATCACAGTATGCTGCAGATTTCGATGTGGTCAAGAGGTCTCTAGAGAAGAAAAGTACGGATGCAAAGAAAAAACTTACTAGAGTTATCAGTGAAACAAAAGTATGTGTGAAGGAAATTGCAGATATACACAGGTACTGTCTTCGATGGCCTACTATTGTGGACAATTTTAGAGGAAAAAGTGAAGTGATTGAGAAGGAATTGAATGAGCTCGGAAAGACATATGATGTCTTCAAGGACAAGGATGGAAAACAGAGGATTAGACTTGTTGAGCTTCAGGCAGAGTTGTTGTTACAGAGACAGAGAGAAGACCTAATAAAGACATTTTGGTTAGTGAAGGATAAGATAGAGGTCTGGTTGGAGCATGTTACTGGCATCCTTGCTGATGCAAAAGATTATGACTAGCAGTTTCAGTCTTCGGACTGGAGTAAATCTTTTGACAAGTTGATTGAGTGTGAAAGTTTATGTGCCCAGTTGGGGGTTGTTATTGCTAAGTGGAAGGAGCTTCCAATTTTGAATGAAAGGTATAAGAAAGTTTTTTTTGTAAAAACTATTGTATTTCTTTGACTTTCTTTGTTTTGCTTGGCCCTTTGCCATCGTGGCAAAAAGGGGGAGAGAAAGAAAGGAACAAAAACATGATATGAAGTATCCACTCAGGAGGAGATTTTGGAAGAGTTTTTTGTTTTGGAGTTGTTCTATTTTTTGGTGTTTTGTTAGATTTAGATGTTGTTGGCATTGTTGTCATTGATGTTAAAACCTTCATACCAACATCTTGGTGGTATCGGTTGGTAGTTGGCAGTTTCGGTTGTGTACCTGATTAGCAAAGTATCAAAAGTATTGGTTATATGCTAGGATGTCGGTTCGGGTTCGGGTTCGAGTTCAAGTTCGAGTACGAAGAAAGTGTTCACCAGTACGGCAAAATTTTGAAAAGGGGTTTGGGTTAGGGTTCGTTAGTACAAAAACATGTAAACAATTTATATATATACATATTTATGCAGCCTAGAAGCATGAGTTAAGATTAGAATGTCACATAGTATCATAAAAACATTTAAACAATAAAAATACTTGTAATCGTAGCATCATGAATCATGATCATACCATCATATACTTCAAGTTCAAGTTCAACATCAAAGATTCAAAACATTAAAATTAAATCATAAGTTCAACTATCGGCGCAGTTTTCACCCCAAATTATTAAATGGGGGTTTGGGGGCAAAGCCCCCAAGACGGGGTCAAGGGGCAGCACCCCGGAAAGCTCAACCGACTTTAATTATTTTATAAAGGCATCAAGAGTTATTTTTCAGCGGTATTCAGTTGCAAGGGATTGCTGGTTGTAATCGATTTGATTTACTGGATAATATATTCGACTCTTTGTTTGGACACAACCCGAGTTTGGGTTGTGGATGTCAAAAATTTATAAATTATGCAAATAAAAATGTCTTAAACTCCATCCGCGGGCCCAAGTTCGGCGAAGTTCATCCTAAGTTCACCGTTTTCTAGCAAGTTCGCCTGGGTCCGAACGGCCTGTTGGGTGGTTCAAACTTGGTCCCTATGGACCAGACCCTGTCCAGACCCACAGACGGACTAGACCCGGACCACGGACCAGTTAGAACTTGGCCTGGTCCGGGGGCCCTTAGGGGCGAACTCAACTTCCTAGGTTATATGCAAAACAGGTTTAGTACACGCAATTTTGGTGCTTTATGGCGAGTGTACTTGGTTCTAGTAAAGGATTACATGTTTTGGTACACTTATGTGCTTTCAGTAATCAATGGTGCATGGTGTCTTCTGTCGGTTACAATTGACAGCTATACCTACAACATTCTTCCAGGTGTTTCTGAAATCTGGACTTTCTGTAATCAATGGTGCATGGTGTCTTCTGTCGGTTACTATTGACAGCTATACCTACAAAGTTCTTCCAGGGGTTTCTGAAATCTGGACTTTCTTGCAGTTCATCAATTAGCTTTTGGTATCGTATTCTAGACATGTTCTATCTAGTTTCATCTATCGGAGGGTTCAGAAGTTTTTGATGATCAAGACATGGTCTTGGTTGTGGTGGTCCGAAAGTTCTGAAAGTTTCGGTAAATATAATGAACATTGTAAACATCTTAAGTGTGACCTGTATTTGGGTCCTGGTGTAGCATGTTGTAAAGCTTTCTTAAGTGTGTCCTAGATTTAGGGTCGGTGATAGTGCATTAAATGTAATTGCAATATCTTTTTGAATTGAGGCCAACACACGTTTGGCGTGGCCGACATATGTATGATCGGATATCTATATAAATAAATAAAAACCTTTTGTTTTTGCGGCATATGAGAAGGGAATGTGGAAGAAGATAAGCAAGCAGTAAAAGGAGTTTTGAGCGACCTCTTGACGGTATTGTGTGCAAGTTGAAGCCAAGTGTGGAAGAGTATTGAGAGATCAAGAAGGCTATTTGCATACAAATTTGCAGTGGATCAAACAATGGTATACAGAGAGAAGATTAGCAATCAGATCTAATATTAGATTTTGTAACTGAGCTTAATTGTTGAACTGTTTAATGCATATTCAGATTCAATCTTATCAGTTCATATTTTGTCTGTAAAACATCTTTTTGTATAAGGGTAGTTAGCATGACCGGCAGTGAGCAAACCGGCAGCAAACCTTTGTTAAAATCACCTTAACCAGTGATTCATTTCATGAGAATTAGTTTCACCATGGTTTTTCCCAGTTTGGGTTTCCACGTAAATTCTGGTGTTCTGTGTTGGTGGTTCTGTGCTTTCATTTTACATTTGTTATAATTGGTTGATGTGGTTACCGGTAAAACAGAAGTTAATTTGCAGTGGATCGGACAGTGGTATACAGAAAGAAGATCAGCAATCAGATCTATTGTTGGATGTGGTAACTGAGCTTAATTGTTGAACTGTTTCATGCATATTCAGATGCAATCTTATTAGTTCATATTTTGTCTATAAAACATCTTTTTGTATAAGGGTAGTTAGCTTGACTGGCAGTGAGCCAACCGCAGTGAGAAAACCGATAGTGAGCCTTTGTAAAAATCACCTGAACCAGTGTCACTTTAACCTGTGTTTCATTTCATGAGAATTAGTTTCTCGATGGTTTTTCTCAGTTTGGGTATCCACATAAATAATAGTGTTCTTTGTGTTGGTGGTTTTGTGCTTTCATGTTTACATTTGTTATAATTGGTTGATGTGGTTACCAGTAGAACATAAGTTAATCTTGATATAGTTGTGAATCTTGTGATTATCATTTGTATTTTTTGTGAGTTTACCTACATCTATAGCAAGCCCTTATATTTCCTTAGGGTTGTTGATTGTCAGGGCGTAGCAATGATGCTCATTTTCAGTTCCAGATCCTAAAGGATGCTATAGAGATGATTGGGCCACAAAATGTGGTGCAGGAACTGACAGATGCAACCCATGTGTGTAGAGCAACAGGGAAGATGATTGAGGTAACCTATAGACATATTTGGTGGACTCATTGGGTGCATGCTATGCACAATGGAATCAAGGACATGGGAAAAATCAGCTGGATCAAAACAATTTTTAGTGATGCTAGAGATGTGTAGATGTTTATTTGCAGCCACCACACTTCACATGCACTCTTTAGGACCTTCTCCAAGAAGGAATTCCTAAAACCTGTAGAGACTCAGTATGCATCATACTTTATTCTCTTGGAGAGGATGCTTAAGTTGCAAGAGGCATTGCATCTAATGTTTATGGCAAAATGGAACAGGTGGCCTAAGTCATAGACGAAAGAGGGGTCGAGTGTGAAGGCGGTGGTGAAGAATGATCTCTTTTGGGCTGATGCCAAATATATTGTCTCCATCATTGCTACAGTTTTCACAATTATTAGATTTGGGGATTCTAATGCACCTTCCCTTGGAGAGGTGTATGAGTGCATTAATTCTATGCTTGGTCAAATGAAGGTTGTTGTGCGAGAGGACCCTACATTGCAATTTGACAACAAACATATTCAGTTGATCATTCATCGTAGATGGGAGAAGCTTAACACTCCCTTACACATGGCTGCCTATGCATTGAACCCGAAGTGGTACCTTCAAAGGCCAGGCAGAGTTACACCTATAAAGGATCTGTTGTGAGGTTTTCACACCATCGCCCCATTGTAAATGGGGACCCCCTCTTTTGCAAGCAGTAGGAGTAGTGGTCTTAGGTAGTCTTTGTTGGCGACGGTTTTCAGGCCCCTTGGTCCGACAATTGAAGTTTGAGAAGTGGTTTTGGGCAATTTTGGCCTGCTGGGAAGTCAAGTCTGTCTGGAGCATGGGCGAGAGTTGTGCTAAATCTTTCAGGAATATGGGATAAAAACCAAAGGATTTGTGATGAAACAAGTTTAAACCCTCTGAGAATCCTTGTTCCAGCTGCAATTCGATCTTAGAAAGTCGAAATAGATTGCGGGAGGTAGCTTTGCTGAAGGCGTGCTGAATCCTGAAATTTGGCTAAGTCCTGAAATATTTTAAAAACCCCCAAAATCTAGAATCTGCACCTTAACTCCTATGAAGTTGAAACCCATCTCAAACATCCTGGAAGGTATTTATACAAATATAACTTAAAGTATAAGAAATTAAATTAAAACAGACTTATACTTAACTGTTATATTTGTATAAATTCTCTGCCCCTGAACTAATACAAATTCTCTGCCCCTGAACTAAAAAATGGCTAAGTATAGAGGTGCAAGTCTACTCTGTCCTATGCCTGGGCGGATTCCGCCCAGCCATAGGACAGGCTGTCCTGTACACCATGAAATTCCGCCCTCG
>MU227924.1:139226-172110 GCA_018584345.1 Thuja plicata | reverse complement strand
GAATTTCCCTTGAATCATTGCATCTATGGAGGTAGCGCCGCTGGCAAGCTTTCATTAGGTTTGATCCCCGTCCATTTGCTAATATTTCCATTCCATAGGAGTAGTAGCAAAGCAGTGAGTAGTTTAGTAGTTAGAGTTTTGATGAGTGAAGTTGGAAGTGATATAAATTAAGGAGAAGAAATCAATTGAGTATACATTGCAAAGCTAAGTCCCATCATCATCATGGCAAGAATCTGATATCCTTGAATGAACAACGTAAGCCCGCCTACGTGATTAACCAGCAAATCACATTAATATAACTGAGTTAGTATCCACAGGTGTAAGGAACCTTGGAGTTTTCTCATGTCCTTCATGAGTAATTACTTTTCAAGAGAGGGTTGAGTGTTTGATATCCTGTATCAAGTGTTTAATTCCTATATGTTATGTAGTGGTACAAAACTAACATCAACAGGATCCTCAAGTGAAACAAGGATTCAAGAGTGCAATTGACAAAATGTATCTTCCTATAGAGGCTAGCAAGGTTCGTACTAAGTGGACAAAATTTACCACTCTATGGGGATATTCAGAGGCAGCGGAGATAGATCTAGAGATTATGTCACAAGAGGACACCAAGTTGTGGTGGAATATGCATGCGCCTCAATCTTTGACAACTACTCTAGCCATTTGTTTGTTGTCGTTGTCCCAAGTTGCAACTTCATCCACTATATTAAGAGGAACAGGTTTACTTCTAGGAGGGCAGAGAACCTTGTGGCCATACATAGTGCATTGTGTCTCATTGACCGCAACACATCTATGTACAAGGAGAGTATAGCAGCCAAATGAGATATAGAGCTAGAAGAGCTAGTACAAATTGATGATGATGCTATAGAGACAGGGTTGGTAGGGATTGGTATGGATGAGCTTGAGAATGTGGATTCCAGCAGTGTGTGATGAGGACATTGAGGAGTGAGGCGGGGAGCTTGGGGATGATTAGAGTCATTAGACTCTACTTCTAGAATTTATACTTCTAGTATTTACTATTTGGTATTTTGTTTTTGAAGTTTAAGTTTGAACATTGTTGATTCTTGATAACTTGATCAGTTGATTGTAAATTTGATGAGCATTGGATCGTGATTAATATGACTGTGAAATGAAAACTTTGAAATTTTGAAAATTCTTGATAAAGTGTCTTTATTTGATATTTTCAATTTTGACATTTGTCATTTGAATACTACTACTAAACCCTAGTCATTATGTTATACATCATTACCTTTTTAAAACTAAATATTCAAGTACTAATACTATAGGTATTATGTTAGCATCACTCCCCTGCCACCCCCCCTCCACACCATCATTCCCCCGACGTTCCCAAACTTAGGCCCCAAGTAACCCTATCCCTAAAACGTGTTCCCCTGTCTCCCCAAGGAAACATGCCCAAACCAGGTGGAACTTTGGAATTCACTCAATTTTGAAAGATATCCGATTTCCAAATTGACCTCCAAATTTGAAAAAAAATGCCTTGTCTTCATGGTGCCAAGATCGTGCTCTATTAGCATTTGTAATAACATAACTTGCACAAGATGAATATAGTAGGAAATAAGTTGCAAATACTTGATAATAATATGCCACTTCGAGGGGAAACGTCTTAATCCCCTTCATGAGGGATACCTCCAATCATCTTCAATAAGAACTCAATACTCCACATCATGATAATAACTATCCTATACCTCTTATATATATACCATATTATGCCTTAGATATCACCTTAGCCGACTTAGATACTTAAATATGACTCCTAGGATAACCACTATATATGATTATAATAATAATTATGTAACGTTTCCAAGAGTTCAGGTAGCCACAAGACGACTACTCATGACACAATACACACTATAGGGTTAGGGACATAACAATGTGACCACCATATCAAACAAGAACTTCTCTCACCTTCTAACATGCCACCTATGGGAAAAAAACAAGACAAGGTGAAAATGCACCAATCTAGAGAACACAAATGTCAAATTCAAGAGACAACAAAGCAACCAAGTTGTTGTTAAGGAAAAAACCCACATGACTAGAAATAGCAACCACAACAAATGCTAATCCATACAATCATCCATACCTCTAAGGTATACAAACATTAATATAACTCATTCTCCACAAACCATGAGTGCAAAAACCATTGTTCCCAACCTCCACGAGCTGAGATTTTCAATAAATCACTATAGCAACACTAGAGCATGCTGAAAATGACTTCAAATCATCGTAGCAACACTGTAGCAAACTGAAAATGACTATAATCTAGAAGCTTGAATGTGACCTTGAATAGAATCCCCTCAAAAGGAGATGAATGTTTTTGTCCCAAAATCCTCTATCTAGAAGCCTAACTGTGACCTTGAATAGAGGGTTTTTCTCCTCAAATATCCAACACCAAGGATTTTCTTCCTTGAATGCTTCAATCAGTTCTCTAAATTATTCTAATCTAGATTGTTCTACTTACATCTAGAGTTAGCAGCAACTCTAAGATATGATCTATGGATCTTTCTAGATATCCAGTCACATTTGAAAGCATTCAGCTTGAAAGATGACTGTGAATCCAAGAAGAAAACCAAGTTTTCCAGATTGGTTGATAAGCGAGAGATACCACTTAATCTCTCTTTGTCTCTCAGTTTCCACAATCAATACATCGTATGCTACCACCATGACACCTCTCTAAGCACAGCAATAGAACCTCAATGTCACAACCACATCTCTCTGTGCATAGCAATAGAGCCTCCACCTCCTATAAATTTCTTGCTGCTCCTCACTTTGTCCATCTGCTGTGATTTCTCCTCCTAATCTTCACTCCTCTGGCCCATCATTTGTCCACCCACTCAGCTCTTCTAATCCCCACTGACAACTTGCTACACTGCTCCACTCCAACACCTATTTGGATGTTCCTCTAAGCAACAACTCAATGCTGGGCTGCAGAAAGGTGCCCCCTAATCTATCTAATTTCTTGGCTAGAGAAACTACAACAATGGAGACTAGGCAAGAGATTTGAAGTAGAACAAACACCAATGCAGCAGAAGTTCCAAGTACACCCTTGGTGATAGTTTCCTCCAACGTTACCTTCATTAATTGTAATGTTACATATTGCAATTTTCATTTCTTTTCACTCAACTCCCACACACCAACACCGCCTATTCCTCCCTCAAGCCCTACACCAACAACTCCATCTGTGCTTCCTCCTCCCTCACATGCCTCCCGTGATGTTCCCAATGCCTTAGAGCTTTTGGGATCGGGTTTTATAAACTTGTCTCTTGACAACCTACATATAACTAAGTGTTCCTCTCACATCAACCCACTCCCATCTAGCCACGTTGACCCATCCTCTGTCTGCCTCCATTCTCTCCTACAACTCCACTTGCGTGACTCTGACCTACCACCAACTCCCCTCTCCTTACTTCACCACCTAGCTTGTTGTTTGTCATTGTATGTTACCCCCTACTCGCATGACAACAATCCCCTCCATTCTAAGCACAACACCCCCAACTTCAACAAAGATGGGGACTCCAAACTTATAGTCAACCCTTCTCATGTTTGCGTTAAACCCCTTGCCCTCATTTTTTTACGTGGCTTGAACTTTGCCTTCATCCCTCTTTCTATCCCTAAAGCGGATTTCTTGCTTCAAATTGAAAATGCCATTCAATTTCTTCCCGCCAACATTGTTGTGAGGTTAGGCAAGATTGTGTGTTTGCTCTATGACGTGCTAGACCACCTAAACACAATGTCCCTAAAGGCGAGTTTTTAGCTTTTATGTACCTCATGAAAAATAATGAAATTGTCATCATGAAAGATGACAAAGGAAATGCATTTGTCATCCTCGACAAACAAGATTATGTTACAAAAATGATTGACCACCTTTCTAATAGTGGAACCTATAGAACCCTCCCTTGTAACCCAATTTCCAAGATCACCAAAAAATGTTAAAGTTGTCATCTCTTTTTCATCATTTAATGGCCACCAAAAATCACCTTTTCCCCATAGAGAGATCGCCCCTCGCATCTATGGAGCCGCCAAATTCCATAAGCCTGGCATCCTTCTCTGACCAATTGTTGACTCATCTCATTCGCCTACCTGTAAATTGGTTGTCTTCCTTGCTAAGTTGATCTTACCCTCTAGCAAATCAGATTCCCTCATAAAAGACTCTGGCCACTTCATTGATTTTGTTCAAGACAAAAGAATTGACGATCATGAAATCCTTGTCAACTTTGACGTTGTTTCCCTTTTCACCAAAGTTCATGCCCATGATGCAGTGGATTTGTTAAAACATAAAACTAATACTGAAATTGTGTCTCTTGTTGATCTTTGCCTGCATTCCACTTTCTTTACCTTTCAAAATATCGTCTATGAACAAATTGATGGAGTTGCTATGGACTCCTCACTATCCCCCGTCATTGCCAACCTCTACATGGAACATTTTGAGGATTTAGCCCTTAATTCCTTCCCCTTCAAACCTAGTTTGTGGAACATTATTTTGATACAAATGTTTGTTGGCCACACGGTCGTGAACAACTCGAACTTTTCCACTCACATTTAAATAGCCTAGTTAATTGCATCTGATTCACCAAAGAGTATGAATCCAATTACCAGCTTCCCTGTCTTGATGTCCTCATCGTTAGAAGAAAAGGTGGCTCCCTTGCTCGTTGGGTTTATAAAAAACCTACATGCACAGACCTCCACCTTCATGCTTTTTCCCACCACCACCCTACCCAAAAAGTTGGCATTCTCAACACTCTTGCAATTAGAGCCTAACGCATCTGCAACAAGGACCACATTGCCAAAGAGTTATCTCACCTTTACCATGTTTTCAAGCTCAATGGTTATCAAGATTAGTGTATTCTTAGAGATTTCAAACGTGCAAAATATCGTGCCAAGCCCATCCCCAAATCCATTCTGTCCCAACCCTCCACATTGCCACCCTCCCTTATATTGAAGATTTGTTCAATACGCTATCCAAAATACTTCGCAAAAACAGTATTTTTTGTGCCTTCAAACCCATAACCACAACCACAAAGCTCATCCCTTCAACTAAGGACCCCTTACCTCCCCTTATCTATCCTGACATTTACAAAATTGATTGCTCTTGTAACACCCCTTACATTGGAGAAACTGATTGATCCATCAGCACCAGGATTAAGGAGCATAGTGCTGACATTCGTTCTTTATTTTTTATTGGTTCTTGGAGTTAATTGGTCTACTTTTTACTGTTTCGTAATCTTTCCCTCACCTCATCCCTCTCCTCTCCTTTAAAGCTAGTTCTGCAATTCTATTATTCACTTTCCTCTTCCTGATGATGGACTGCTGAGTGTGATCCGAAACGTCAAACAACAAAACATACACAGTGTATACCAGAAGCTTTGCATCTCAATCTAATGGACTGTGGAAAATTAATGCCATAAGTACTTTTATATTAGATCCAAAGGCCTTTTTGAAATATGTTTTGAAAAAAGTGTTAAATGACATTTATTTAAGCATTTCAGAGAACCTAAAATCATATTTAAGTAGCCCATCTGAAAATAAAGTGACAGGGCCCAATTTAAATTATTATTAATTCTTATAGTTCTAAAAGGGATCGTGACAGTTAGGGCCCAATTTAAATTATTATTAATTCTTATAGTTCTAAAAGGGATTGTGACAGTTAATGTAACTTGGCAAGGACCAGAATTTTTTTGGAATGATTGTAACTTGTCCCTTTCATCAATTACAATAAATCATGTTAATCAACGGTGCCAGCTTACATCTCCCCTTCAGTGTAGGATTTATGGGCACTGCTATGGAGGTAGAGCTGCGTCTGAAAGCAGCTAGAGGGTTCCGTGACCAATATTCAAAGCCACCTGAGCAGCAAGGAGGGTAAATATTCTCCCAAAATGGATCTGTGGGAATTGAGTTCACCATACAGAGTCTTTGCTATCCAAGAACATTTCAACGTGGAGAAAGAGGTGAAAGGAGTCAAGTTTCTCATCCATTGGACAGGGCTGGTTAAACAGCTACACATGTTAGCCTCTTCCAGGTTCATAAATCTTGATTAGCAAAACAGAAATAATATATGTGAATAGTATGATAGTGTATCTAACTGTTTATAGCAGGTTAATGATGTTTTAGCAAGTTCTGCCAATCTATATGGCATTTTTGCAGTTACTATCTCTGATTTTTAAACTGAAAGTTCTATGTAACAGACACCCTGATAATGTAGTGTACATATGGCTGAGAGTCCTCAAGTTCTTCAATTAACTGATCCCAAAAAAGAAAAAGTATATCAATTCATTAAAATTTGAATTATAAAATCAAAACAAAATACCTGTAATTTTTGATATATCTGTGTCATAGCATCTTTTAGTCGACCTACCTGTATAATCACAGATAAATTGAATGTTAGATAATGTTAACAAACAAAACTAAAAGCCCACTCGCCATTAAATTTACATCGGGTGATACCGACTCACTATTTCTCTCCAGAAAAGATCAAGGCATTATTGTTAAAAGCATATCTTTTTACATACAACAAACCAGCTAATAATACAATAAAATTGTGAGCAGGTAGATCTATCAATGCTATTTATACTTGAAGTTGACACAATAGCTGAATCTCAAGGATTACATAAGACCATAGCATCCAAAAACAACATAAGAGACAGACAATTTAACTACGCTACCAGCAGCATCTATAGATCTTGTTGGATTTATATGATCCAAAGTTCTGTTTACTTTATTATTTATTAATGTTAAGTGTTCCTTCCTTGTTTAATTTGGTTTGGTAGTTTTTAGTTACATATATTATAGGTGTTTGATTGTTACCCAAGTGGTTCAAACAAGACGGCTTTATCAGCCCATGTTTGGTAATGTAAAGTTAGTCCAGTGAATTTAAATTTTAGATCTGGTTCTTAATCTTATATTCGTGGTATGAAATTATTTTCCTGTGCATCCAATCCTAAGAGATCTATAGCTACCAAAGTAATTAGCAATGTTTGTTCAAATTGTTGGGACACCTCTAATAACTTGGAAGCTGTTTATGCTTCCATTTAATTTCGCTTCAATGATTATTATACATTAGATCTCATTTTTTGTCAAGAGGAGATATGAGCGTAGAGGATCCTGTTAACGTAATCATCTAAATGGGGTAAAAGTTATGCCATATAATTCTTGTTTCATTCATTGAGATGTCAACGGTAAGAGTGATAATAAAGTTTATGCATATTCCGATCTATTCATTTAAACCAAATGCTTTGAGGCTAACTCACAGGGTTCCCTGAATTTCATGTATGAAATTTGAAATTCAGCAAACTTCAAAGAAATTTAAAATTTTCATTTTTGTTCGCCCTCGTATTTGTTAAGATAAGAGCTTGCCACATTTCAGTTGGAATTTTCTGGTAGTCTTGTGCAGCGAAAATTTGAAATCATTTTATAAATTTATACAAAAAATATTCTTTTGTACATATTGTTATACAATATCCAGATATGGATTCCAAATCATTTGAAATGCTATATGCTGCAACAAAAGACACAGCACCTCCCTTTGAAATACTATCTGCAGATAGGAGGACGAGCAAAAGGATAATTCATTCAATGCTATTACAAAAAAACAGATAAATGACATGGATAAATCATAAATCCTTACCGGCTAATGAAACCTGGACACTTTCAGTTAATAACTTTGCAATATCCTCCCATTATTTAATATATGCAAGTAGGCATTCTTTTACCATTTAATATCTAGATTTTAATTTTCAAGTTCTGTTTTTAACTTTTTCATTTAATTTTTTGTTTAGTAAATTAAATTTAAAATCTTTATATTTTATTTTTAAAGCTTTTTTTGATTTAATTTTTCATTCAATATATTAAAATTTGATAGTCTAAAATATTTAAATTAAATTTTTAATTATAATATATTTTATATTTAATACTAAAAATTTAATATATTCATCATTTATATAGTAATATTTAAATTAAATTTCTAAACATATTTATGTTACAATTTATTTAAATTTCTTATAATTTATTCAAATTAAAAATAATATTGTTTAATTCTCATGGATTTATTATTTATATTTTTTAAATCAAATTTACACGACAAATTTAATCACAAATTAGTTTTCGAATTTTTCCTCCTTACCAAACTTCATCTTAATTTTATTGTTGCCAAACACGAACTTAACTCAAAGCTTCTGACACCGCTTTGAGAGACCAATGCATCTACCAAAAGCCTTGGATATATGTGATTTTATTATGACTCCTTTCCATTTGTGAGCAGCTAGCAATTATATAATTTCTTTAACTGCTACTATATAATATTTTATTATTTATATGTCTAAACCATAGCAAAGCATAAAATGATTTGAAATCCACAGAAGAATGATTGGCTTAAGCAAATGAGGCAATCAATTTAGATAAAATCTTTATAATAGATTAGCAAAAGAAATTGGTTTCTAGTCTCCTAAATGATCAGTTAATCCATAAACAGAAGATAATCCATGCCATTCCTCACCAATATGGATCTTAGCTATATCCCAATACAGTCTCCACCATTATACTTGTTGTTTTTTAATAGAAATGTGCTTACACACTGAGCTGAAGCCTCAAGTTTTAAATAGTTTCATATGCAACTATGTAAAGCATGATAACCAAGTGCACTATAGAGCAAACATATCATGGCAAGCAAACAACATAAAATACGACCAAGAGAGCCAATGTGGAGGAAAACTCCAGAAGAATGGATTTTCCCCCCTTGATCACTATCTTGAGGCTGGTTTTGCAGGCTCACTGCCTATAAGAGGCCTTCACGAACATCTTACACAATGTTCCAATGCCCAAATACCCTTATAGCACTGCTGCTATTCTCTATACCTCCCAATTGCACTTCAGCACATAAAAGAGCACTTGACTGTAGCAATCTACACTTGCAACAATTACAAGGTATCCCTAAATAAATTTTTCAAGACAAACCTAGTCTCATGGGTGCCCAACATGAAGCCCAAATGATTAAGATCGTGAAAAGCTAAAGAAACCCGTGAAAACTTCATGTGGAATGTGGCTCCTACTTTTTTGTCTTATATGCAAATATGTCAGTCACAGTCAAAACACACCGCCTATGGCTATTTTCTCTGTGAGGAGTTAAACCACAGCTAAACCCATAACAAGTAGCCAATTTTCAAACTAGTGAAATCCTTTAGTTATCTAGATCGCCCAAGAGGATCCTGAACTATTTATTGGCGTAGTTACCAAAATCAGGAATGGAATCATCATCTATCAGCGCCCAGCCTTTGTGCCAATTTTTACTTTCTAGGGTTTGGCTGAGTCGTCGACTGATTTTAACATGTTTTTCACCATTTTCCTCAGTTCTTTAAAATTTCTTCTACCATGTTTTAAGGGTGGTGATGGAGCCATGCATTTAAAAGATGTCTTTTAAGTTTTTTAGATAACAACAATTGAAAAATAGGGAAAAACAAAAAATATAGGAAATTTCTATTTTTCATATGATAAGCCATTCATCATTATCATTATATTATTAATAACTTCAGGATTATGGTATCATTAAGTTCAACAGTTTTCCGTGCTTCCTTGCCAACAATCAACTATCCTTGGTATAGATGGGGGAGATAGCTGACAACTGCATTCCAACCTAAAATAAATAACCACATCCCCACCCCAAGGCCAATGGATTGTACCAACTATATCATGCATTGACAACATATGCTCACGAGTACTAATCAGTCACAACATTGTGATTCAATGCAATGACAGATTGTCCCACAAGAGCGTATGACTTAGCTAGTGAGACTTGTCATTGGGTGCTTCTCAAGTAGCCATAACCATGACAAATTTTCAGCAAGTGTGAGTAGATTAGCCACAAACAAATCATGGCTCAAACCCAACTTTCACAGAACTTACTCTCCAAACGAAAATCACAATCACGTTCTTATCCAGCTATTGAAACATGTACCCCAAGCATCCAGATAGACTACTTATAGAGAACAAGGAAATGATCAATGATCAATCAATAATCAAGACCAACAATTGTCAAAAGTCAAGAGCCAACTTCCCATTTACTTATGTATTTCAAAAGACCTTGTAGATACAAGAAACCCTAGTACATCAAAGTTGCAACTAAACATTCTCAAATTTCTTAGAGACCAACACCTATCATAGCCAAACAAGCAACAAGAAGCATTATTCATTACCTAGTTCAATGTGTAAATTAAGAACATCATAGTGTCAAAACTAGGTTCATCCATAAACCCACAGAGACAGCGTATAGGAGAAAGAATGTACATTGACAAAAGGCTTTGTTGTGAGGTTTTCACACCATTGCCCCATTACAAATGGGGACCCCCTCTTTTCGCTTCAGCTGTAGGAGTAGATGGTCTAGAGATCTTAGCTGGCAGCAATTTCGAGTCTCCAAGTCTTAGAAGGGGAGTTTGATGAAGTCAGGGAAGTGAGAGAAAGATCAAAATCAGTCAGGTCCCTATGTCACAACTTGGGCAAAAGAGCATGATTAGAGGGATAGATGAGGCAGTTAGCATCCAATCCAACCAAGTCCCCCTTAGACAAATCGTCCCTTGCAAGTTCACCCTTGGAGGAGTTTGAGATAGTGGGAGTTTGATGAAGAAAGGGTGAGTAATCAGTCAGGGCATCAACCTTGAGTTTAGGCTTGAGCAATGCAAGAGTGGCCAAGTATAGGAGCAGCAGGTTGCATGAGGGAATCCTCAGGGCAAGGTGGAATCCACCTGCCCTTGAGGATAAAATACTCTTCACACTGAGATTCCTCCCCCCCCCCCTAAAAGACATAGGCAGTCCTAAATTTTGGGCAACATAGTGCAAAATAAGCTAATGGGGGGTCAAGTCTTGAGTTTAGATGGCGAGTTGAAAAGGAATGAAGTTAAATTCGACGAAGTGAAGGTGTTTGAAACCTTGGGTAGGGGCGGAATCCACCCCCTACCCAGGATTTTATCCTCGACATGGTGTGATTTCCACCCCTTAAAGTAAGGCAACTCAACACTTTCTAGTGAGACGGAATGAAGGTAGGGAGGAGACAAATTCTTTAATCCTAGGATGCTCGTGGATTCCGCCTTGCATCAATGAATGAAAACATGAAGGCACGGAGAGGTGAAGATCATAAGTAACCAGGGCCAAGAGTGAGGAACTAAAAAGGTTTTCATTGAACAAAACTAAGCAGTGAAAGTGGAAAATTAGTCCTAAGGAGAGGGCAGATTCTGCCCTCTACTTACGATTTTCAATCCTCGGACAAGGCTAAATTCTGCCTCCCACAATCAAGAAGCCCACTCAAACCCAAACCAAGATCTAACCAAGTAAAAGGCGTGAAGATTAGTAAAACATGACAATTGTAAGTATGAAAGTTCAAAATAAAAAGACAGTAGAGGGGGCTTTATCTGTCAAATCCTTTTTTAGCAAAGGATGATTTGAATTACACACTGATGCTTGGTCTACCTTTTCTTTCTCTTCAATATTTGCACCATTTCATTTGGAAGGATGGGGCATTAAGTGAGTTTACGAAGTTGAAGGGGGCTCAAATTCTGCACTTATTAAACTCAGAATTTTACTAGCCTCATACGCAATCAAGACTTAGGAGAAAGCGATGAGGGGTTTGAGGTGGCTTCGAGTTGCCCCAAGGATAAAATTCTCGTCTTGTTGGAATTTCCACCTTTCTGTGACAGTGGCAAAACATGAGCTCGTCATCGCCTTAGTTCATGAAATGATGGATAAGTAGATGTGAAATGACATTGAGAGTTGCCTATATAAAAAGGGCAATATAAGATCATTTTAGCATCAGATCAAAACGATTTCTATCTCTGCTAATAGGCAGCGAACCATCATTTTGAGGCAATAGGTTTTCTTCTTTCAAGGCAGTGATTCCCGTCTGCTGTGACATTGAATTCTTCCCTTAGTTAACAGTGAGCAAAACATTTCAAGAGGGCGGCAATTCTACCTTTGAGGGCAACCTGGAAAACTTCAAAAGGCATCGAATTTGAGCATCAAAGGCAGATTTTCTCCAAAAAAAGTCAGAAGTGAAGCTGGCAGAAAAACGAAATCTGGGCATGTTAAGGATGAAAAGACTAGTTTATTTTCCAGACTTTGGCATAGTTTCATTCCAAAATTTGCAAGAAGGAAAGAGGTTTAATCTGGAGATTAAAGAAAATCTATTTCATTTTGATGTTGTTGCAATTATTTTGTGGAAACTTTCAGATTTCTGTCGTGCTTGCTTATCATTCCATAAACTTAATACCTGTTCCTCTCTCTTGTTTTCCAGGGAGGATTGTTGAAAGGGGGAGCGAGGAGTGGCTTGGAAGGCGAGATGATAGCAAGATCAAACTCAAGAACTCCAAGTGGATGCTATGAAGAGACTTCAAGTTCAAGCTCGAAGACTTTCAGATGAGAAGAAGTTCCAAATCAAGTTATCAGAGTGCAAATACAAGTCGAGATCAAGACAGGATCCAAGAAGGCAAGGAACAAAGGAAAAGAACAAATTTGCAAGCCCAGCTACATGAAGGCTTTCACCATTTCAAAAGGTTCAAACATCAAGTTTGCAAGTTCAAGCTGCAAGTTCAAGCTGCAAGTTCAAGTCAAAGCAATGAGAAAAAATCCAGAAGATGAAGATTTGAAAAGATGAAGCAATTTGGGAATATACCATCACAATCGAAGGCTTGGCAATGTTGGGTATCAAGAGATATTTTCTCATCACAAAAAGGATTGATCATGTCTACAGGATAAAGATGCCCATTTGTCTTCTACCAATCAAAATTTTCCAGTTACACATGTTTCAATCATATCTTTCAAGTGTACAATTTTCTCATTGGCTCTAAAAAGAATTGTAATTTTCTTATTGGCCCACAAGGCGGTGCCTTCATGTAATCGGTTGATAAGGTGGCAATAATCGGTTGATAAGGTGGCAACCCTATTTAGGGTTTGTAGGCATAAATCTTGGCCCTTGATCTTGAATTGATCTTGGCCCTTCATTGTAAATGAACACCTATAAAAGACCAAGGCCTTCTCGTTTGTAACAGTTAGTTAGCTAGATTAGAGTAGAGTAGAGTAGAGTAGGAGGAGACTTGTTAAAATTGTTGTCATAATGCTATCAAAGTGATTGGTAATTCATTGTTGGTCTTCATGGTGGATTACTTAATGTTGCTTTGAAGTGTTGCATGGTTTCTTCAATTCCTCATTTAGAATTTCATTTCGTGTTAAGTAGAAGTAGATTGGATGGAGGATATTGTTGAATAGTGATTAGTGGTGGAGCTAGTGTCCATACCTTTTGTTACTTGCTAATTGTAAGTAAAGGTGTAAGGTTAGTCTGGGCCTAAATTGCAAGTGCTTAATTTCTATTGGAGATGTTCATTTAGATTGCGCCTTCATAGGGTATTTGGATGAATATTCACACTGTGAAAATCATTTATGCATCCTAAGAAGCTAGCACCTTCTTATGCTTAGTTGACACGACGAAGCAAGGACTGGTTAGAGGCTCACCCAATCATCAACATTGTCTTACATTCCTAGAGTTAGATAGTTTTTATTTCCTTGCAAGTTGTTTGGTTGGAAGTGATTGGAAGAACTTAAAGCAGTTGATATCCACTGAATGAACAACATAAGTCCCTTTGTGATAACTAGCATATCACACCATAAAACTAAGTGAAAGTCCATGATTAAGAAGGAACCTTAGAGGTTGTCTGATTTGATCACACAATCCATATACATTGTTTAGCATATGAACATCCTTATTCAAGAGAGAGTTAGGTATTTGGTGTTTCACTTCGAAACATTAAGTGTTTGATTATGCATGTTGTAGTCGAATAAAACTCAAGTGTAAGTAAAGGTGTAAGGTTAGTCTGGGCCTAAATTGCAAGTGTTTAACTTCTATTGGAGATGTTCATTTAGATTGCGCCTTCATAGGGTATTTGGATGACTATTCACAATGTGAAAATCATTTCTGCATCCTTAGAAGCTAGCACCCTCCTATGCTTAGTTGACACGACGAAGCAAGGACTGGTTAGAGGCTCACCCCATCATCAACATTGTCTTACATTCCTAGAGTTAATTAGCTTTTATTTCCTTGCAAGTTGTTTGGTTGGAAGTGATTGGAAGAACTTAAAGCAGTTGATATCCACTGAATGAACAGCATAAGTCCCTTTGTGATAACTAGCATATCACATCATAAAACTAAGTGAAAGTCCACGATTAAGAAGGAACCTTAGAGGTATGATTTGAACATTGTTGAGCATATGAGCATCCTTATTCAAGGGAGAGTTAGGTATTTTGTGTTTCACTTCGAAACATTAAGTGTTTGATTATGCATGTTGTAGTGGAATAAAACTCACATCAATAGGCTTCACCCAATATTCTCATTGCAACCTAGACAACATGCAAACATAGCTCAATCCTCATTTTTAGTTTCTTGTTTTGAAAAGATTGGCAGTGAAGTTGACAAAGAGAATCTAATTTGATAGAGAACATCAAGGCATGGAACAAATATGATAAAGATCAAGTATGACAAAGAACTACATATTACAAAGATGCAAGTTTAATAGATGAATAGCTGTGACAATCATACAAATTGACAAAGATCCATGTATATTAGAGATACTAGTTTACAAAAAAACCCTAAAGCATTAAGCATTTTATGTTGATTTTTATTTATTTATTATTTTTTAAGTTTAGGCCATAGGGGATGGCTATTCATCCCCTAGTGTTTCCTTAAAAAAGTTGACATCCCAAGGACCTTCCTGTTTTTCAGCAAATTAAGGATAGCTGGGGGATGTTTCCAAATTTTTCAAAGAATTTAGGATGGCTATGGGACATTTTTGACTCACCCTGCATCTCCAAAACATTTCTGATAATAGTTTTTTCAGATTTCTGCACTGATTTTTCTGTTTTTTACCCTAATCCTTACATGATTTTTTCCTGACCAAATACTTATTAATTGAAAAATAATATTCTTTCAATTTTCCTGATTTGATTCCCAGTAAAAAAATTGCTACTACAGTTTTTCAAATTCCAATTACTCCTACAAACCTTTTTTCTGTTGCATTGCCCTTTGTATCTAGCTCTCATCTTGTGCTTAGTCCAATTAAGAAGAAATGAAGAAGTGAGTCGGTGACATATCAGCCTTGTTGACTAATCCATTTTCGGATAACCAGCTTTGGCTATTTTTAGGATCACAACAAACAAAGTGGCATTCATTTGGCAGAGCACTTTTTTTATCTCCTCGGACACCGCATTTGGTGTTCCTATTGTGGGCTGGCCTTCTGCTTTGTTTTGGCAGTCCCTTGGACCCTGTTTACCCGCTGGGGTAACTTAGTTTATTGATGCATAGACGTTGTACGGAAATGCAAATACATAAGATAGATCAAAGAATACCAAAATCTTTATTAATCATTCGTAGCTTGAGTACATTTACAATAGTCACTATATCATATCTCTCGAATAGAAAGTACATTGCTTATATAAACCCGAAGGGGTGTGACCAAACTTCACCCTCGATTCCTAACCGCCGACCGGTAGTAACTAAGTACCGTCGGAATACATGTAATATAGATAACACAACATAAGTAAGTTCTATGGCTAACATCATCCCCCCCTAAAGAAAAGTCGTCTCCGGACGACAACAAAATATCCGGACAGAACAAGATAGGAATGCTGAACCACTACGTACAAGAACCAAAACATGTTGCTCAGTCTCAGCCTCTACCAAGTGCTGCAAATCTGCTGCTCAAATGATACTGCCTCCGTAACCAATCTGTCCTCAATAGCCATGTTGCCTTCTCCACACCCAACTACTGGGTACACCGAGCCAAGTCTTGCTCTACTGCCTCCAACCTGGTGGTCAACTCCTCCCGAGCTCTCTGTGCATCCACCATGGCAGCCTCATGTCCAGCCAAGACATACTCTAAGTGCCTCAAAGCGTAGTACCCTTCTACCTCTCTCGCCACCACTGGCGCGCGGACAATCCATGCCTGCAACATCTCTGGGTCTCATCTGCTCAACTCGATGCGTTTACAACCTCCAAATCCGTTTCCCTCGGCGGCTTATGGCTTCCCCTCCAACGCTTAGCTTCGCACTGCTTTCTCACCGTGCGGAACAAACCCAACGCTTACCTTGACGGCGCTAGTACCCCAAACTCTAGGTTGTAGTGTGCCTCAAAAATAAAATGGGGGTCTAGGGGCAACACCCCCGCGGGGTCCTTCAAACCCACACAAAAGTCCATGGCGCACACCATTTTTGTGATTTTCGTCGGATGCCATACTCTTTCTGCCAACCGCTTACGGTGCCTGTGCAAATGGCCAATAACGGTATGTTCTTCACTACCTGCTTATGTCCTTCCCTTCGGTGCCATACGCTATTCACTGTGAACTATTCTTTATTTGTCGTTGTTTTTTTTTTATTTATTTTTTTATAGAAATATAACCGTTTGTCGTTCCCTGACTACCTGGAGGCTCAGTACGGTACCCAACTTTTGATCCTTCTAACTGTACGGGTCCGTACAAAGGACTTTACCGTAGACCTCTATTGCCACCGTATGGAATAAAAGATGTCCAACCTATCCTTCATGGTCGTACAACCTACGTCTCTTCAGCCATCCATAACCGTTCTGTACGGCAAAATTAAAACCAACCACCCACGCCGTACAGTCTTACCTGTAGTCCTTGTGTTGCTAGTCTCTTAAGCTCTGTGAACTGGCTCCTCCTGTCCGAACGGATTTGTTGTTTGCAGCATCTGTACTGCCCTATGTCGTACAGATCTTCACTTCCGCTCCATAATCCGTATGGTTGTATTGCTAGTGTCATACGGCGATGTGTTTCTTGTGTCCTCGAAGCCGTATAGACTCACATGAAATGTTTGGAGTGTCGCGGTCGTACGGCACTTTCTCCCCGTGTGTTGGTTCATGCAACATCCCGTACAGTCGTACGACCCTACAACTTTTATTTTATTTTGTTTGGTCCGGTGCGCCCGTACGGCAGACTGGCGTACAACCTTGTTATGTTTTGCTTTGTGTTGTCGTACGACCGTATGGGTCCCTACGGTGCCATGCGGACACTTTTTTTTCTTTTTTTTTTCTTTTTTTTCTTTTTTTTCTTTTGTTTAAATTTTTATTTTTTATTTTTATTTTTTATTTTTTTTAATTTGCCTTACTGGCTGGTTGGGCCCACCAATGAGTGGCCGTTTTGTCACAGCTCCTGATATATTTTCAGCTTCGACTCATTGACTGCGTCCGGAACCGCCTGGCCGTCGGGTGTCCATAACTTCACTGCCCCATTCGCGGCAACTTCCCGAATTCTATATGGGCCTAGCCACTTTGCTTTGAATTTGCCAGGTTTTATTTTATTTTGCCCATTAAACTTCAAAACCAACTGACCTGGCATAAACAGTGTCCGCTTCATCGCCCATTGTGCCAGCAATCTTTTCGCTTCGAGTGTGTTCTCAATGGCTATCATTAGACTTGGTACCATAAATTCAACAGGAACCACAATCTCTCACCCGTAAATAAGGAGAATAAAGATTTTGAAGGCTACGGCCACAGGGTTCCAACCGTCGCCGACACGAGCGTCATTACCAAGGTTTTTCCCCTTTGATTTTACCTCCTGGTATTTGATGGGTTCTTCCTTCATAAACTGGTGTGCGAGGGTGGCTTCCTCCTCCCTAATGCTTAGCATGTTACAAGATGGTGTAAAGAACTCGTAATCTTCCATTTGCGAATGAAAGAGGCCATTAATTGAATCTCCATCATCCCCAGAACATTCTTCCAACTCCAACACCCCTTCGTCATTGGGCTCCATTCTTCTTTGCGCTCCGTCTTCTCCCAATTGCACTCCTTCGGATTTTGAGTCCGAAGATGCTAACTCCTCGCTCACCATTTGCGTGCGGAGATCAATCACGTACTTCCTCCCGGCAGTCTCCACGGTGAGTGTGTTCTGCTTCCAGTTGTGGTTCACCTTCGCCGAGGTAAGCCACCCTCATCCCAAAATAGCATCGTACCCCTTTTTCTTAGTGGGATCACCACAAAGTCGAGTACGAAGGGCTATGTACCAATCATCACACATTGAGCCATGAGGGTTCCGATTGGTTTGATGTCGTACTGGTCGGCGCCCAATAAGTTGAAGGTTGGGGGCCACAATGTTGGCTTGCCCAATTTCTTCCATGTCTCCTCCGGAAGGACATTCACTCCTGACCCTCCGTCCACTATAGTGTCTGTCAGGATGGTGCCAAGGATGCCCATCTCAACGCCTGTCGGGTACCTCCCGTTGTTTATAGCAAGTATCATCGGGTCAATTGCAGACCCTCTGGGGATGTCTATACGTGTGGTATTTGGCTGCGTGGCCAAGTTCCCCAACAATGTCGTTCCCAAGTGAGGCATGGTGTGAAGGAGGTCTTGGAGTTTCACCGGTACCTCTAAATGTAACAGTTGTCTCAGAATGTTTTGTTCTGCCTCCCTCCGGCCCGAGGTGGTGGCCATCTCCCATGTTTCTTTTTGTGCCTTCATTACCTTCTCTATTTCTTCTTTCGCCTCTTGTGCCCGTTGTTTTTCTATTCGAGGGTCTGGATATGTGGCTTGCTTTTCTTGCCCTCGAGTGACAATCAGTACCGTACTCGTGCTTCCATCTATGTCTAGCCAATTAATGCCGGATTTTGGGTAGTTGGCATCCTCGTGGTTGTCAGGGCCAAAACCAACGGCATAGCTTTTGAGGAGTGTCGCCCTTGTCGCAGTCCCTTGCAAAGTGGCCCCACTGATTGCAAGCTCAGCACTGGATCATCGGCCAACCCTTGGAGTCATATTGTATTCGACTCCTTGTGTTGGTGTTGTTATTGCCCCTTCTGCCATCGCGTTGGTTGCCTTCGTACCCGCCTGATGTAGATGGTTTCTCTCGAGTAAATAGCACTTGTTGATTCCTCACTTTCATGTTGTATGGGCATTCCTTGGTGGAATGGCCCATGATCTGGCAAATGTCACAAAATGCATTTTTGGGACATGATCCCTTCATATGACCGCTCTCCTTGTAGTCCGTACACCACATGTCATCTTCCCCCTTGCTGGTACCCCCTTTCATGGACTTGAACTCCATCATTCTTTCCATGTCCTTTTGGAGTGCCGTGACTTTTTTCTTCGACTCACCGTCACTACTATTGTCATCGTCGGCAGTGTCATCTTCGTCGAAAGAAGACTTGCTTCTTTTCTTCTTAGAGGTCTTATGTTCGCTCTCCAAGTCCATCGCCCGGTTATAGGCATCTTCGTATGAGGTGGGGGGCACTATCTTCATTTTCCTCCATAGGTTAGATTTCAGGCCCTCCACGAACCATCTTTTCTTCAGACCATCTGCTGGCTGGCTCTCCATTTTTCCGACTAACTCCTTCAGTTGGCGACTGTAGGCCCGCACAGTCTCCTTCTTGCCTTGTTTGGTACCGTATATCTCTGAAACAATTTCATTGTCATCCCTCAGGAGTCGAAACTCCTTCTGGAATTCTTTCTTGAGTTCGTCCCAAGTGGTCACCTTTGTTTTGTCCACATCGGAGTACCAGTCGATGGCTACCCCTCTGAGTGTGGCGGGGAACTGTTTCACCCATTCTGCCTGGTCGGCGACTCCATTCGCCGACCAGATTGTCTCGCACGTATGACAATGCCGTACTGGATCTTCCTTCCCATCTCCATGGAATTTTGGTAGCTTCTCTTTGTTAGTCGCCATGTTTACTTTTCTAGGTGCAGACTGTGTTTGCAGCACCAGTTGTGTTACAGGCTGGCATGGTACTGTCGGCGTTGGTACCCGGGAAATGTTTGGTACCGTACCACTTGATGTCCCCGAACTACTGGAACTGTCCAGGCCTGGTGGGCTACTATGATCCCCATGCCCCTCGGTCACTTCGATACTCGCGGGAACAGCAGTATCCTGAGCCTCCCTCTGTGTGGCTTCCTCTTCTTCCTTCCTTCGGGCTTCTCTTGCTTCCATCTGTGGGGTTAAGGTTAAGGACCCGAACAAGCTCCTTGTTTCCTCTAGGCGGTCCTCGTTACTTCTCCCGGCCTCCCAGTTAGATACCTCTAGACCCTCGCCTTCACTTACTCCCTTCGGTAGTCCTTCGGCGCGTCTTCTGTATCTCTCCCTTCGCTCGGCTTGCTGTTGTGTGAGTACGGCTTTTCTAGCGGCTTGTTCCTACTCGAGTTCCTTCTTTCTATTTTTATTCAATTGATTGGGCATGAATTCTATGCTCACTTCTCCTCAGGGCAATAATCAACACATCAATTTATTTTATTCATTCATGTCGTTCTATTCCAACACTTCTCAATTGAGTGATTTCCTCATTGTATTGTCTTCTCCTTCGTAGAGCTTTGTACGTGCGTCGTCGGCCTCTGGGTTAATCTCACTAACTAGTAGGCCCATAGTGCCCGTACGCCATCCAGTTCTTGTCTTCCCGAGTACGTCTACGCAACGGCGCCAAATGCTTACCCGCTGGGGTAACTTAGTTTATTGATGCATAGATGTTGTATGGAAATGCAAATACATAAGATAGATCAGAGAATACCATAATCTTTATTAATCATTTGTAACTTGAGTACATTTACAATAGTCACTATATCATATCTCTCGAATAGAAAGTACATTGCTTATATAAACCCGAAGGGGTGTGACCAAACGTCACCCTCGATTCCTAACCGCCAACCGGTAGTAACTAAGTACCATCGGAATACATGTAATATAACTAACACAGCATAAGTAAGTTCTATGGCTAACAGACCCTCTTTGTGGTCTTTTGTTGGACATTGATAGATTTATCTTATCTTATCTTATCTCTCCAAATTCCTCTCAAATATCCATTATATCGCTCTTAATTAATTCTCCTAATTATTGGTATAAGAATTGAAAAGAAACCATTAGACATAAGAACTTTATCTAGGTGCAATGAGAGAACTCTTTAGCTGTTGGCTGAGTAACGTTGAGTTACCTACTTCACAAATCAAAAACTTGCAGAAAAATATCTATTCATGAGTTAAAACCCTCAAGCGAGTTAGGTCACAAATGAGTTCTCAACAAGTCGCTCATTTAAACTTTTGAGTTTGTGGGGAAAACTCACCCATACAAAATTACAAAGCTTGCTGCAAAATTTAAGATGTTCATGTATTTCCCATGAATCTTTACATTGCACGACTTTGAATTTTATTTGCACTGTGCCACCATTTTTCTACCTTTTCTCCCTGTACTGGATGGGGCGTACACATTCTTTCAAACCTGATTTAGGATTTTCCCTTTCCTAGGAATATAGTTGTGATTATGAGATTAACAGCATAGTGGTCTGATAGTGTGGTGTCACTAAAGTTAGAGAATAGTGATTGCTCATGTTGATACTGTCTAACTTCTCACCTTTCACTGTCTCCTTTTCTTCTATTGCTCCAGTTGTAGAGACCTGCACATGCACCATGTCCACCTTGTCTATCTGCCAGAGCAGCAAAGGGGTTTCAATCTAAAATACAACTCCCTTTGTATCTCTGCCTGCCTTTGAGTACGCTTTTTGAACTACCTACTTTTCTTCTAATTGGCATGATCTTGTGTAGAAATTATGGTTTCTTCTCTGCATGTACCAGCTGAATATTTTATTCCGGCTGTTGCTATTGTGCTTAAAATTCTGAATCCTAGAAATGCTGAGAAGAGGATACCATAGTTACAAAGGATCAGACTCAGCATGCTATTTTTAATTTGGACTCAGATTACAGTTACAAAAAATTCAATACCATGATACAAAGAGATTTTTTTAAGATTTAAACCTTCTACATACCATTAAATAAGTCAAGTTTGACAACATTTTAAGGTTCTTTTTTTTAACATTACAAGCAATTCTGTAAGTCTACAATAATAAGCTTGTACATTTCGTGCTTACCTTGTTTTGTATTGCAAATTTGAAATTTCTACTACTATTTCTTTATCATCATGAAGCAACTTTATCTTTTCTTCAAAGGCCTTTAATCTCTCCCATCTGTTTCGAGAGGCTAGGTCAATAAACCAAGCTGCGCTTCGCACGGTGGTTAGAAAAGCTCGTAGCTAAATTGTTTTATCATCTTACACATTAGCTGTCCAATTATTTTCCTCAAGTTTTATAGTGCCTCACAGGATCCTTTGATTCATTGCCTATAAACTTGGATATCTATTTCTTTTATACAATAGGGCTTACCATGGTTTTTTTTTAGATGCAAACCTAGCACCTAGACCAGCTTGCTAGGGGAGCCTAGATTCAAATATACCCGCGCTTCTCTCACACTCGCAGCCACATAGGAATCCTTTAGTCTTCCCTCGGCTTCAACATTTTGCACACTTGTTTTGCCTTCAGATTTTTTTTATACACCTTTCAATTGGCTTCTTCTCCTTTGATTGACAACCTTTCCATATCCCAAAGATTACTATCAAATGATTCTGTGAAGGAATCCAACTCTGTAAGATCCCCAATTTTCATAAAGTGTCTTAATTAAGTTAATTAATAAGTGGTCCTAAAGCTTAAATAATATCACAAGGACTTAATAATTAATTAATTTAATTATTAAATAAAGGGGCCAAAATAATAAAATAAACCAAATACTTCTTGGAGCCCTTTATAAGGAGATGGTTGGCATCATAGGAAGTCGTCGTGGAGTTTATATTTCTTGTTTATTTGCAATTCCAGTTGGAATTGAGTCTTTGTTTAAAGTTACGGAGGTGCAAGACCCTCCCTATTTTGTATTCGTAGTTTCGGTGGGAGTCATTCCTCACCCTAATCTGTCGTTGGAGATGTCACTTCAGATATTTCACCTTGTACTTCATCGTTAAATTTGTGTAATCAAAGATCTATCTATTTATCAGTATTGGTGTACTATCTATACGAATTCATTTTGTATATCTACAATATTCATGTGTTGTATCGAAGAACAAAACTTCCTGTAGATTACGAAGGTCTGATAATCTCAATTTCAATTGCTAGAGGGTGTCAAAGGGATTTTCTATACAACCAAACCACTACCCATCCATTCCGAAAAAATCATGACTAGTTTTGTTGGTCTCAGGGTTTTTCAATTCATTTTACAAAAAAATCATTGGAGGGTTTCGGTAATTTTTTCTACAAAAATCGTGGTTTCTTGCAGTTGTTTTGGATCACACCTAGAGTTGCTAGGGAAACAGCCAAGGGTTTGCCGATTTTTGCTCAGAATAATGGTTTTAGTTTGTGAAGTTGTTCTCGGTGTCTCTGGCTACATGGCAGTAAAGCTTTGTTACCCAACACCAAGTTGGAAGGATTGTGGTTATTTTGCTCAAATCCAAAAGTTTTGCAGAACCAAGGAGGGTCTCAACAAGCTCATGTCACAGTCTTTTGAAAAGAAAGGGACGGCCTTCTATACTTTCTTTGTAGTTGAAGAAAAGGAAAGATACCGAGGGCAAGTACCCGGAGGCAATGTACCCGAGAGCAAGTACCCAATGGCAATACCCGACGGCAATGTACACACTTTGGCAATTGAAATTGAGATTATCAAACCTTCGTAATCTACGGGCAGTTTTGTTCTTCGATACAACACATGAATATTGTAGATATACAGAATGAATTCATACAGATCATACACCAATACTGATAAATAGATAGATCTTTAATTACACAAATTTGACAATGAAGTACAAGGTGAAATATCTGAAGCGATATCTCAAACGGCAGACTAGGGTGACGAATGACTCCCACCGAAACTGCAAATACAAAATACGGAGGGTCTTGCACCTCTCAAACTGCAAACAAAGACTCAATTCCAACTAGAATCACAAATAAACAAGAAATATAAACTCCACGATGACTTCCTATGATGCCAGCAACCTCCTTAAAAAGGGCTCTAAGAAGTATCTAGAAAGTTACAATGGGCAGACATCATTTTATTTTTTTGGCCCCTTTATTTAATAATTTAATTAATTAATTAAATAAGTCCTTATGATATTATTTAAGTAATAGGACACTTAATTAATTAACTTAATTAAGACACTTTATGAAAATTGGAGACATTACAAACTCTGCCTCCCAACTTATCTCATCTAGAGAAGGTTGGCTTAAATTTCCACTTGATCAAAACGATTGACTCACACTTTCTCTAAATAGTAGTAAGTGCTTCGCTATCTCCTACTCTCCCTTCATAAATTGTCTTGTAGTATAAATGTTTTTATTTCTCTAACTCTGACTTTGGTTTCAACTTCATTCTCAAGATAAGCTCACTCAGAACTTGTATTGTTGTGATTGCCTCAGTTGTTTCTCTTAGTCTTCTCTGTTCTCTTTTCTCTATGATCCTTAAATATCACCTTATCTCTTGGTCTCGACAACCTTGTAATCTCTTCCCACCTATATTGGAGTCTAAAGACACGAATTTCTAAAATCTCTCTCGACTTCGTTTAAGGCAATAGTGCCTATTATTATAAATTGATATATACAATACAGATGAAAGGCTTTATTTATAAAAGATTACAAGATGATGTTTCTGAAAAGAAACAACCATTAACAGACAGCCAAAAAGGAAACTTACAAAACCAACTAAGATAACCATTATAGAAACATTACAATATTATTTTAATAGTGCCAATGTTTATTCTCCTATTTGATAAAATCATATTTTTATGAGTGCAAAAGATTTTTGGGTAGCAGGCATTGCAGTCTTGCCCCAGGACTCTCCAAGTCCCAGACTCAAAATCCTAAGTTCTTGGTGCATACTCTTGCACCATATCAGGCATGTTAAAACAGCAAAAAGTGAACTTTTTTCCTTCATATTTTGGCTCAAGCTCATCCATTTCATGTTTAAACAATTAAAGAGCAAGGAACGAGCACAAAAGACAAACGTTTGAGCACCCCCTCTACCATTGGATTTCTCTCACATCTAACACCTTGTCATTGTTGCCCCTCAAACCAATTTTTGTCTCCACTCCCAAACCCTAACTAGTTATTGGGATCTCTTGTCATATAAGAAATTTGATTACAATGACGAAGACAGGGAAAGGGGCTACACAAATGAAGTTTAAGTTGTCAATTAATTTCTCATTTTTTCCTAAAACTACATTTTTTCGCCAAGTCCTAGCCAAGTTTTTTGTCGAGTCTATGCCCAATCCCAACTTTGAGTTCTATTTTGGGTTGTCGAGTCCATGTTGAGTCCAAGATCTAAAAGTATGGATAAATTGAATACTTGAAATCACGGTTTACATGCTCGGCAAGTACTCACCAAAAATTTGAGTACTCGTGGGTTATTCAACCCAGCGAGCAACTCACAAGTTAACTAGCCTAGAACCTACAAAAATGCTAACTAATGTGTTACTTGCGTCAAACTAGCTGAAAACCCACCGAAACTCGTTGTCAAAACACAACAAAAATGTGAATATTAACTTCGTAAATGCGCTTTTTTGTCACTTTTTGTCCTTAAAACCCCTAGACGCACAATAGAAAAGCACAACTCCAAAAGCAGAGACGAACAACTCCAACAAGAACAATTTGCGGGTGAGTTCAAATATTTTTTCTAATATTTTCATTTCATGTTCTTTGTTTCAAATAGCATCACAACTAATCTCCAAAAATTCACAATTTGTTTTATCTCTATTTTCTCTATAATCGTCGCAAGCCTCTTTTTTTCAGAACCCGTAATAATCCTTTTTTTCAATGAATCAATTTATTTCAATACTCTTTAAAATATTAATGTTAAAATACTTGAATATTTTGATTGTATATTGTTTGAATGTATATATAATGGTTTTAACTTAAAAGTTTTAAACGTTAATAGAGTTTTAAACTTTGAATGCATAAAAATTGTAATAATAAATAACATTGATTAAAATTTATAAGTTAAGAAGATAATAATAATAATGCATATGTTATTATAATAAGAGATGTAGTGAAAATTATTTACAATTTTATAGCTTTAGCTCAATGCTTGTCATTCTTTTGTTGCTATCTTGCAGGTTGATTCATAATCACAATGGCATCTAGCTCCGCATCTATTTTGAACTCTGCAAGTGCAAGTATAAGTCAATGTGTTGGAAGATAATGCCCTAATAGTCGTGATCCCACTTGGAAACATGGCATAACGGGATGGGTACTTTGTTATAAAATTTGATTGTTTGATATTAAACAATGGAAACTATGTCTCCTTAAATAGAAAAGTACAAGACGATGTTTCCAAACAAAACAATCGTTAACTGAATACAAAATAAAAACTAACTAATAAAAGTAAACTCACTAAAGATGACCATTAGAAACATTATATTAATATTTCATACCCTCCCTTAATGGTCACCATACTGACTACAGAGAAAGTATAGAAGGCTGCCGCCCCCTTCTCTTCAAAAGACTTTGTGACATGAGCTTGTTGTTGAGACCCTCCTTGGTTCTACAAAACTTTTGGATTTGAGAAAAATAACCACAATCCTTCCAACCTGGTGTTAGGTAACAAAGTTTTCCCGCCATGTAGCCAGATACACCAAGAATAGCTTCACAAACTAAAACCATGATTTTGAGCAAAAATTGACAAACCCTTGCGCAGACTGTTGCCCTAGCAACTCTAGGTGTGATCCAAAACAGCTGCAATGAACCACGATTTTTGTGGAAACATCACCAAAACCCTCCAATGATTTTTTTGTAAAAAGAATTGAAAAACCCTGAGACCAACAAAACTAGTCATGATTTTTTTGGAATGGATGAGTAATGGTTTAGTTGTACAGAATTGTCTAGGATATTCTTGAGTTTTCATATATAGAAGTCTGATAGTGAGTTATTTGAGGGTCAGTTCAAATATCGGCAAAGGAGGATATCAATATATATTATATAAGACTTATAAATAAATAAATGATAACAAAAATAAATACAAGGTTAAAAGAATAGGCTCAAATGCATACTCATTGATTATCCATGAATAGAGAATAGCAAACCAAACGAGAAGACGGGGAAAATTTCTGATGTTCCTAGGTGACAAAGATGACAAAAGTAAGAGTGTGAGCAAGGTTTATAGCCTATATATCATCAAACAAACACAGTATTTATCATGCATGGATATAAACAAGCAGTAAAGACTAAAATCATATATTAAATGTAACTTCTTTGGGAAGAAGACTTAACATATTTAATTTTGAACTTTTAATTTATTGGGCAAAATTTCTAAAAGGTGAAACCTGTGTATGTCTGAAAACCATTGTATCAAATGCAATATGTGAATATATCCAATCTGTACAGATGACTGGAAATAAGGTTACCTTGTTGGTAAGGAATGTAGTAGTAAGTGGATACGAAGCCCAAAAATGTCGAAGTAGTTCCTGAATTGTTGTCCATTGCTGCAGGTAAAATAATATCATTAAATATAACAGCAAAATATCACAACACAAAGCAATTCTCAAATATAAATCAATTTCGGAGAATTAATCTTAACATACAATATTATCTCTTGACCCAAAATGTGAAATGTATGTAAAAAGTATTAAGAGAATTAATCTTAACACACAATATTACCTCCAACAACTCATCCTTTGTTTTCCTGGGAAGTTTATCCAGAAGGTCCTTTTCAGGGTTCTTCCCAAGGTGATACTTTGTACTTGAGATATATTGAGTTAAGCTATTAAAAACCTGGAAACAACATAGTTGATAAGGAAATAAAAGAATGGAAGATTCTCTCTATTTATTATGAAAAACTATCCATTTGATTTCACTCCCACTTTTGATTTGATATAAAGAAAAAAGAAAAAAAAGCAGGATGATCTTCTCCCACCATATGTAGAACCTTCCACTTCCAAAACACGTCACTTCAAAAAAGTCAGGTGATATTTCTATTTATCATAATGAGCTTTTTTTGTATGGCTAATGAAAGGATGGCCTTGAAAATTCAATTTTATCCAGAGAAATTATATAAGTACAAATCATTTCAAAGATCATATCACACTTTTAATATTTTTGTTAAAAAATACTCTATGTTCAAGAGCATTAATCTTATATCACTTAAGAGAACAAAATGACCACTTCTAACGTTCATCAATTAGTTAGGCAGTATCCATATAGGTTTCCTCTCAAACAATGAAAATTAGGACCAACGTATTAGGCTTAGTACCAAACTCAGGAGGGTCTGCATTTTTTTTTAAATGTGTCCATTCTAGTTAAAAAAATGGAGCAGCCAGGTTAGCTTTGAATGGTCAAAGATAGGAGTTGGACTTCATTCCCAATGCATTACAATCCCTAATGTGCCACATGATACTACATCTCTTTTTTATGTTCCTTAATATTTTCTATTTGCCCGAAAAGTAGGTTGCTTCCAACCAAGTTATCCGATGAAGAAGAGCACATATAGCCTAATGAATGAAATTGCAACCCCACAAGGAATATACTACTTGTCTACTAGCATATTACATCTTTGTTATGGATTGGCCACAAACGCTGTGGCCTATCATTGACTAGTAAAGTTTAAAAACTGGCCAACTGGACCTTGGCTTAGGATATTCAAGTTCTTGTTTTCCACCATCTTTTCCATGTTTTTTATCAATTTAGTGGGTCAATACACACCCAACTATTTGAGCACATGGTGAAAAATTACACCAATAAATATCATAAGTGCCTATGATTGGCACCAATCTTATAACATCAGTAATGATTGCACAATATAACAAACTAAATGACGTGACAAATGCCCATATCAAAAGATGAGGTGGTTCTTATGAAAAGAAACTTTCATTTGGTTTAATTAACCAAAAATTTCCTTAATACCTACATCACAAATCTTGGCACAAGTTTCGGTACAAGATTGCAGTTCACAGATTTGGTCCAAAAAAAACATTGCAAATGGCTTCATTTTAGATTTGTCCAAACAAAAATATAAAGTACATGCATATTTGCAGGCCAGATGACAAAATTATATTTCCTAATATTTATTATGTATAGAAATATTTACAAACCATACACAATATTAAGAAAATTAATAAATAATATAATAATGAATTATATATGAAGTTACTAAACTTTAATTAAAAAAAGTTGCTCAACTTTGGCCATAAACTAAACTCTGCAACTTGATCATTCAACACAACTTGATCACAAATAAATCAGGCACAAAGCAACAATAGATGCAGAGGCATTTTCTCTCTACACTCCCCGAATGTTGCTTTTGATAAAGAATTGGTTAAAGCACATAGTTCTCATGAATAAATCAGAATGATCATTACAGAAAAGACGGTAATGTCATCATAACTTTGCCAGGTTGAATAGCAACAAGCATGAAATTGCACCCAGCAGTCTTCTCTTTGTTAAATTTTATCAGATTTAAAGGTTATAGTATTTTAAATTTTAATCACTGCTTTCAGATGTATATACTGATTCTATATGATATGTTGATCACAATATCTCAATAAATTTACTTGGATATATATTAATATAAATGCCACATGAATATATATCGATCTGCTGAGATCTTAATATGAATATCAATGAGATGATACTTAGATATAATGAGAATGCAATATTGCTCTGAACTTTATATATAATGCCACTGATATACTTAATGTATATATTGCTGTGTCTTGCTTAGCACTTATAGATTTCTGTACTGCCCAAGATACTCTGATCGATCATCATATATACAATAGTGTAGAGACATGTCTCTACGCGAACATAGTTCACATAGAGACATGTCTTTACGTGAGACATGTCTTATTAGTTATTAACGATCATTAACTAATCTCAATCAATATACAAATTGATGTGTTTGCTGATAATCGATACTTATTATCGATTCATATTATTAATGCCAAAGTCGATACACATTATCGATTCACATAATAGTCAATGCAAGGTCGATATTAAATATCGATACCATATTATGCTCGATACATATTATCGAAAGCATAGTATGATATCGATATTTATTATCGATACTCAGCAATGTGAATGTCGATATCCAATATCGATACATGGCATAATTAATATCAATGTTATGGTTAATATTAACAGCATTATTAATATCAACAGTATGAATTGCATGATTAATATAAACAGCATGATTAATAATTGTTATATCAAACTCAATCATGTACATATGTGTATTTAATAATATACATATACAATATTAAATTATATATATACATGATTGTTGATTTAATAATTATTAATCATGTATTGTAATAACCATAATCATAGCATTGTACAGAAGAAGGATAGTAATCAAATGCTCAAGGCCGATAGGCCACTTATGCATTTGATTTCATCGATAGGATTAATCCGACCGAAGATACAATTCATCAACACTCTTTAGGGTAAGGGATTTGATTTTATGACTTCTGTGCTCTCTGTATATTATCCCTTAATGCCCTCATAATATCTTGGCTGTCCTGCAACAATTCACCTGCATTGGGCACCCTGCTATCACTGCACAGTAAATCCATAAAAGTCAGCGGATCATAACCATACAAAGCTCGGAAAGGGGACATATGTATCGTCACATGAAAAGTGGAGTTATAACAATACTCACACATATGTATCCACTTTACCCAAGCCCTCTACTGCGATGAAACATAGTTCCGAAGATGGCCTTCAACCCATTTGTTGACAATCTCGGTTTGGCCGTCAGTCTATGGATGGTAACTGGTACTCGGTGTCAACTCTGTTCCACATAACCTGAAAATCTCCTACCAGAAGTGGCTCATAAAGCGACTATCTCTGTCACTCACAATGTTCCGGGGTAGGCCATGCATCCTAAACACTTCCCGAAAAAATAAATCTGTTAACTGTATTGCACAGTAAGTAGTGGTGATACGGAAAAAATGTGAGTACTTAGTGAGCTATCCACTACCACGAAAATGCAATCCCGCCCCTGGGCTTTAGGTAGCCCCACAATGAAGTCCATTGAAATACTCTCCCACTTCTGCTCAGGAATGGGAAGTGGTTGTAGCAAACCGGCGGGGTAAGTGTGCTCTTGTTTGTTCTGCTGACAAACGGAGCACTCGCGAACATATCGCTGCACATCTGCCTTGAGTCCTTTCCAGGTAAACCTTTCCCGAATATGCCTGTAGGTTTTAAAGAACCCTGGGTGACCAGCCATAGGTGTGTCATGAAAAGCATGGAATATAACTTCTCGCACTCCCAATCCAACCACAAGAAAAATCCTACCCTTATAAATGATCAATTCATCTACCAGGGAAAACCTGTCATCCTAAATACTGCCATCTATAATACCCGTAGCCCACGTATCCCTGGCATACTCAGATAGTATCAAATGTTTCCAATCCTCAGAAATCTCGGTGAGCAAGCAAATGTGAGGCCGCCGCGAAAGAGCGTCCGCAACAACATTCTGAGTTCCTTTGATATAGGTAATATCAAAATCATATGACTGCAATTTACTCACCCATTTCTGTTGCCTTTCATTGAGATCTTGTTGCTCAAGGAAATTTTTCAGACTATTGTGATCGGTTTTAATGCAAAATTTACTCCCCACTAAATACTGTCTGAATTTGGCCAAGGCATGCATAATGGCCAACATCTCCTTATCATACACACTGAACATTCTCTCAGGACCACGTAGCTTCCGACTCTCGAAAGCAATGGGATGGCGATCCTGGGATAGTACTGCTCCTATACCCTCTCCTGAGGCATCACAGTGTAAATCAAAAGGCCTCGAAAAATCCGGTAACGCCAAGACTGGGCAAGTAGTCATAATAGTCTTGAACCTCTCAAAGCACTCCTGTGCCTGATCGGTACACTGAAAGGCACCCTTACGTGTCAATTTTGTAAGGGGGTAGCATGCCTCGAAAAACCCACCACAAATCTGCGGTAGAAAGCACATAATCCGATAAACCCTCTCAACTGTGTCAAGGTCTCGGGCGTGGGCCAATCTAAAATAGCACGAATCTTATCTGGATCCATACGCACACCATCTGCACTAATAATATGACCCAAATAAAGCAGTTTCGTCATCCCAAGGGCACACTTAGATTCCTTGGCGTACAAGGAATCCCTCTCCAAAATATTCAATACTGTATCAAGGTGTGCAACATGGTCATCCCAAGTCTTGCTATAGACTAGGATGTCATCAAAAAATACCAGTACAAATCTCCTCAACTGACTGTGGAACACCCTATTCATCGTGGACTGGAAGGTGGCCGGGGCATTTGTCAAACCAAAAGGCATGACAAGGAACTCAAACTGGCCACAGTGACATCTGAAAGTTGTCTTCTCGATGTCATGTTCCCTAACTCGGATCTAATAATATCCGGACCTCAAATCTATCTTCAAAAAATATTGTGCCCCGTGCAACTCATCGATCAACTCAGCAATACGAGGGATGGGGTACCGGTTCTTAATAGTCTTCCTGTTCAGCATCCAATAATCAATACACATGCGCAAGGTGCCATCTTTCTTCTTCACCAGAACAACTAAAGAAGCAAAGGGGCATTTACTCGGATGAGTGTGTCCCATCTCAAGCAATTCCTGTATTGTTTTTTCAATTTCATCTTTCAGCCGTTTTGGATGCATGTAAGGAGTGATCATAACGGGCTTAGTGCCCTCCTCTAACTCTATGATGTGCTCGATTCCCCTATCTGGGGGTCTATCTAAGAGTAAGTCTCTAAACACCTTATCGTGTTTAGTTCTCAGCTGCTGAATATCAGGATGATATGTGAATTTATCTCTGAATCCAACGAAGGCATCAGTCTACACTCAACTGCCCAATCTATCTCGTCCTCATGCCGTACTAAATGTTGCATACGCCTGAGTGAAATCTGCTTAAGCCCCTCATCTCTAATGGCCTTAAGTACCTGTGGTTGCCCGTCTGAGCTAAATCTTATCTCCATCCTCAGTACTAATGTAAATGTCCTTAATAGTGTGTAGCCATGCCATCCCCAAGACCAAATCCGCAAATTTAATGGCGTCCTCCTCA
>MU227924.1:124607-138908 GCA_018584345.1 Thuja plicata | reverse complement strand
CTGAACTGGTCTCCCCTGTCACCTGCCCTATCTGCTCTATCATATCTCGGGGTTCTAGGCTCATAACCCTTGTGCCTGTCATTAACGCGCGATCTATGTGATGCGACGAAGGCATCACGTGATCTCTCCCTACTTTGATCCCTCGGAAGAACGATCCGTCTCAATGTGTCAGAAAGCTCATGTAATACATCAGCTACATGATGCTGGCCTGCTGCTAGGTTCCTGAAGGTCTCCCTAGCCTCTTTGTCTATATCTGCTTCAGTAGCTATTGTGGGTCTTGCAGTACCTGCTGAGCCACCTGGATTATTAGCATCACCACCAAGCACTGTGCCAAACTGAATATCTGCATCTTCATTTGGTGGGGGTGACTGACCTCTCCGGTAGTAATGCCTACCGGGAATAAATCTCCGATCATCTACCATAATTGAATTCCCAAAAAATAATAATAATAAAAATGAGCAGGAAACCGCTCTAATACCACTGTAATGAGCTTGACTGGCTCCTTCAGTATTTTTAACAAATCCAATAACACTCAACCCAATTCTGGAATTTGAACTTCTGGAAGAAATGTTGGTAAGCTTTGTTTTCTTTGTAACTTTTCAATGTTTGATGTGTTTTTGTTATTTTTTGGAATATATGTATGAAACGATAACATGCAGAATACTATCTACGTTGAAAGTGAAACATTTATCACAATTCATAGAAATAAAAGAAACTTTCGAATAACTTATAGAAATTTGCAATTGTTATACCAACCGTTTGCTTCAAACACTGCAGCCGACAGCACTCTTGCACCCGCGGCTGCCTTAGACTAAACGCTGGAGTCTTAGCTGACTGCATTTAATGACTCCAACTGTCATACCCCAGCCATCTTCTACGCATTTAGCATTTACTGAATAGACCATTCATTCCCAAGTGAAAACGTTGATACACAAGGTAACACCACCCGCAAATTCCCAAGTAAAACCCTTCTTGCAAACCATTTTGTACTAAAATATATTGAAGAGCAAAAACAAGCAGATGAAGCAACAAGAAAATCCAATCGTTGATCCTTTGCAAAGGTCTAGAAGTAAGAAAGCATCATAGGCCTCTGGCTCTATGGCTTTAGTTTCCACTTCCAAAGAACAACACACAGGGTACCATCCATTCTTGCGTATTCCTCAAGAACCGGTGACAAATAGGAGAGCAAAGGGACCCTTGGAAATTTCATTTCACAAGGAGACTAGAGACATTGTCGAGCAAGACATAGCGAGATGCATCTATGCAAATGGATTAGCATTTAATGGTGTTCGCTCACTGTATTGACAAAAAATGGTGAGATCAATTAATGAGGCTTCCTTGAAGCCCATCAGGGATTCATGGATCGAAATAGATGTGTCCATAGTATCTGATGGATGGAAAGATGCAAGAAATCGCCCTTTGGTCAATGTTATTGCAGTGTCCAAGAGAGGTGCAGTGTTTTTGAGATTAGTGGATTATGACGGGGAAGAGAAGGATGGTCTATTCATGCAAACATTCTCATCCAAGCCATTGAGCAAGTTGGCCCTCAAAATGTTATTCAAGTAATAACAGACAATGCCAAAAATTGTAGGGTTGTCGGGTTATTGGTTAAAGAGCGCTATAAACACATTTTTTGAGCACCTTGTGTTGTCCACTCACTCAACCTAAAGCTGCAAAAAAATGAGTGGATCAAACAAATGTAGATCCAGGAGATTCAAATGTTCATCATGAACCACCATATGTCGCAAGCCATATTTAGACAATTCTCAAGATTGGAGCTCTTGAAGGTAAGTTAAATTATTTAAAATTTAAATATGTTTTAGACTTTACTTTAGCAAACTTTCTATGGTTTTAATTTTAATTTTGATTTTAATTCATTATTATTTTGATTTTGAAATAGGTTGTTGAGATTCGTTTTGCCTCCAACACCATTGTTTTGAGACGCCTTGTGAAGGTTAAAGAGGCATTGTCTAGAATGGTAACCAGTGCTAATTGTAGCGTATGGAGGCAATCTAGTAGTACAAGGGCAGCTGCCATTAAGGCAATGATACTAGATGACTCTTGGTGGGGTATATGATGCCTTTAGTGTCATGATACTAGATGACACTAACATGAATAGGCCTTGCTTAGGTGAGGTATATGATGGCATAGACTCCATGATTGAGGATATGAAAAAAATCATAAATGAGAAAGAGCAAGATCCTGAAGAAACATTCTGCAAGGAACTACAAAAAATCATGGTGGAGAGCTGGAACAAAATAACTACACCTTTGCATCTCCTTGCTTTAGCATTGAGCCCCAGGTACTATAGTCGGTTTGTCCTTAATGAGAGTAGCACTAGTGTTGTCCTATATAGAGATCCTAAAGTTGCTCACAAGTACAAGGCAGCCCTTCATAGACTCTTTATCGAGCCCATATGGCCTACAGTGAGGTATGAATTCATGAGTTTTGCAAGCACCGATGATTGTGGTCTTGATGCTCTTGAAGACAAGAAAAATGTTGATACTCATAAATGGTGGTACTTCCATGTAGAAATATACCAGTACCTACAAACCATTACCGTCAAAGTTTTATCACAAGTAAGTTCTTAACTCTTAAGATTCTAAATTCTAAATTCGTGTTGATGAATATTGAATTTATATTTAAATTTTTTATTCGAAACTCTTAACTCTCTAATTTCAAAATTAAAAATCTTGATAGGTTGCCAGTTCATCATCATTCGAGAATAACTAGAGACATACTCCTTCATCCACTCAATAAAACGCAACAGACTACACTCCAAGAAGGCGGAAGACTTGGTCTATGTGCATTCAAACTTGAGGCTCCTAACACACAAAGACAATACCTACAAAAAAAGGGAGGCAAAGCATTTTGATGTTCAACCACAATGTGCGGAGTTGGATATTCGATTGCCTGCCTTGATGCACTTGTAGTTGATGATGATGATGATCACGAGCTACCTAGTGATACTGAGGCTCTGCTCTTGAGGCAGAGATTGCTAGTGGCACTGTTTTTGCTTCTAATTTGCCACAACAAGAGGACAATGATATGGTTGATGACTTTTGATGATATTTGATCAATGATGGCTGATTGTTAATGTTGACATTATTATTTTTGAACTGAAACATTGATATGGTGATGTATTTTGGCATTTTGGTATTTGGACTAAAACATTAATATATTTGGTGGTGTATTTTGCTATGTTGCTTTACTATCAGCATAGTGGTGTATGAACTTATTTTCTGCTGCATATATATACCTACATTATATATATATATGTGTGTGTGTGTGTGTGTGTGTGTGTGTGTGTGTTTTTGTAAAGACGAACCCAAACCCGCCCCCAAAAAAAATTCAACAAATTTTGAACCTGAATCTCGAACCCAAACCACAACCGACAACTTAGGTGACCATACCACCAAAAATTGAAATAAATAAAGACAGTATTTAACACCGAGCCTTTAGCAAAAACCATCAAACAACATAAAATCCAAAAGGGAAAGAACATGGACAAACCTTCGTAGAGTCAAGAGCCACCAAAGGAAATTTCGAATCCAGCCCAAAGACAAAGCCCTCAATTGTTAAAGACAACCCTTTCAGCTGTGAACACAATGCTCCTACTCTCTCCAAAGAAGCCATTGCAGAATATAACCATGTCTATGCTGGCATGACTGTAACTTCTACTACCTTGGATGAGGAAGAACCCAACGAGGAGGAAACTCCTACAATGTAGTTGAACTATGTGTGTGTGAAACAATCAATTAGTATTAATAAATCATCACCATATTAAAACCACTAATTATGAATGAGATTATGAGTATGTGTGTATATATATATATATGGCATTGTGGATCTCATTGGAATGGTCATATCCTATCAGTTGATTAATCACCATAACAACTCGAGAATGAATGGATTAAACCCCTCATGTCATACAACACCAAAATAGGTGGTTGAATCATAGAGGTGGTTGGTTTTGGGAACCACTTATTCCAAATTAGGATCCTCTCTTTCAGTTATAGTGCTAAGAAAGTACAACCATTAACTTTTATGCAAACAAAGGAAGTGTGGGCCATATGAGGTCATAGACAGAGGTTGTATACCTCTTACATGTATGCTCCACTTCTCCATCTAAGGTGATCACTAATGGTTAATGATCCGTTCAAAGATAACGGTAGTCAAGGAGCATATTATGCCAGCAGACTATTAGCCATACCACGTAGATAGCAGGGCAGATTCCGCCAAAAACACATCAACCTTGGGGCCAGCAGCATGCCAGTTGTGGATGTCCTTGGTTGCATAACTGTTTGACGGACTATAAGGAAGAGAATTTCTAATGAAGCACAAATAGGTAACAAATCAGGCCCACTTCGTAGTATTAATAGGGTGTATCTTAATATGGAATTGGTATGTTTACCAATGGTAGGAACACCTTGGATAATTCCTCTTTAGGCGGTTATTCCTACGCATTGCAGGTTGGTCTAAATGTCTGCTCTCACCACAGACCACAAAATCTGTTAGGAGGTGTCGATAGGGATTATGTCCACATTGGAGGGTTCATATTACACCCCCAGGCGAACCATGGAAAATCAAAGAGAAGGAGACTACCTGAACAGGCAAGCGCTCATTGTATGCTTAAGGTATAATTAGCCCACTGTTGATCATCTAGATGTAATAACTTAATATTGTAGATAACATGTGGTATATATGAACTATTAGAATATTCATTGCTGGAGAATACTTTGTATCGATGCACCTGAATGAATGTTACTCATTTGTTATCATGAAGTGATGGAATGATGTTAAAAAATATATCTGTAATTTCTGGTCCTATATAGGGTTGTTACAGTTGTAAGTGATTATTGACAGTTGGGTTCTTATTAGCAAACATCAAACACTTCAAATATGCTTCTTGCAGTTAGGGAAGGAGTTTGATTCTACACAGTCCTCATTCTACACTTCTACGTAAAATTAAAAAAACACTACCATGAAAAAAATCTATCATGGTTCTTCTAGAATCGTGTATCTGCATCAAACCATTTGGAAATGCAGAATGGCCCAAGATAAGGTTCCAGTTCAACAAGAATCTAAATTCATGGAATCCAGGAACCAAAAAAAATGGCAACCAAGCCAATATCCCATTTTAAAGATGTGCGGAACTGATAAGACCAATTTTTAGTAAAATCATCCTATATTTTGTGAAAGTTAGTTGCTCACAATCTATTTGATAACTATATGGGACGCTTATATGTTATGTTGGAAGTATCAAAATATTAAGTAGCCATTTCTAGTTTTTATATCATATTAAAAATGCCTATTATTAATAGTCAACCCCTACGCATTACTCCATCACTAAAACACATTACATCATCCCCAAAGTTTCAATTGACACTCGACTTTGCATGCAAGACTATTTTGAGCATATCCTAATCAAGGTTCACCCTGATATAGATCAGAAAGATAGAAAGAAGCTTCTCAGGTTCTGTGTCATAAGCATTTTGCTAGACCTTGAACCAAATTTGGTCCATTTCAAAAGATGCATTACAAATCATAACATGTTCCTTAAAGCAGACTTGAGTAATGTCATTCAACAAGATAGAACTCCACTTTGATATTTTCATATGTGACCTTCATTCCTTAAATGGCCAGAAAAAGCAGTCTTCACAATATAGTCAAAATAAATAATTCTAGCAACCAAAAGTCACTGGGTAACAATAACAACTTCAGAAAGCTTCTTTGTGACAAAATTCCCACTTAACAATTTACGACATATTAGAATTGGGAGTTTACAAAATACCTTAATTGCTACATCTGGATTAATTACTGGATCTTTCATGCCATGTTTTTTGATCTCCATGATTTGGCATCCTATGGAAGTATAAACTTCTTCAGGATGAAATTGATTCTTGTTTAAGTTTACTGAAGATCCTGCCTCTCCTAGAGCTCTAACTGCATCGGCTTGTTGTGAATCAAAATATTGACGGGGATCCTGAAAAAAGCAGTCCAATTATAAATTTATGAGGCAACTACCAGTGATATTGCAAGAGTCACATAGAAAGCAGGATTAGTTACATCAATTCACCTTTATGTAAAGTGGAACAAATGGAAGGCCACGAGGGCCCTGTAAGTCATCAATTTCAGTCATTTTGTTAAGCCTATCCAGACGTCTTTTCTCAGTTCCTTCATCTACTGTTTCATCTGTTATTTCAGCTGCAGAGACACAGTTCAACCTAATGAAAGAAAGAAAAGCCTTGTGCAAAAAGCCAAAATCAGAAACAATCTAATTTTCCTTTGTTCTATACAAGAAAGCATGAAAAGGAGAACCCAAAGAAAACTCCTATTATATACTCAAAATACAAAAGGTCAGTAAAAACTCATATAAAATACAACATATATCGTCCTCACCTTGCTTTGCTCTTTTAAGTGCCTCAGCTACTGTCCGTGTATCTCCTAGCTCAGAATCTAAAATTGTAAGTGAAAAGAAATTGTGATAATTAGTGAAATAATTATTGTCAAGAGTTTTTGGGAAAATGAAAAATATTATCCAGTAATAATGTAAGACAATTATGTCTAGTTGAATGTTAGCAAGCAGAACTCCAATATTCCAAAATATCAAAAAATAACATGCCACTGGAAAAAGATCCGATCCTGCCCTGGGAGGTGAAATTAGGTAGAGTTATCCAAAAAGAATCTGAACATATTTTGATATTTATTCTACAGCGTACAACATTTCAGGTTGAATAAATAGTGTCCCAATGAAATAAATGATTCAGAATTATTGCATTCCAAGCTCAGAGATTTGAATCATGGAGTGTTCATTTGGTAATAAAGAACATTGTAGTGTAGGACCTGAAATGATATAGTAAACAATAATCTTCGAATATCAAACAGTATTAGTGAAAAAAAGCTTAACTTGCCTGAGTTGTTGACTTATGCACAAGAAGACAATCAAACAGTTCCGACTAAAAAACGTGTATTTCATTTTCATCATGAGGCAATTTAAACTTTCTTCGAATGCCTTCTTAAATCTCTCCCATGTATTTTGGCAGGGTTGGTTGATTTTCTGTATAACAATCAATTACTACACCTCATAATGGCTGGAAACGATTGTAGCCAAATTGTTTTATCATCCTGCCCGTTTGTTGTCTACATTGTTTCACAAGTCTAATAGTGCCTAACAGGATACTCCAATTGCCCATAAGCATGGAAAAACTTTCTTTTATCCACTAGGGTTTACCATGATTTTATTCTGATGCAAACCTAGAGCCAAGAATCTACTTGCCAGGGAGTTTTGATTCGTATGTTCCTATGCTTCTCTTACATGCTCCGCCTCGTAGGAATCCTCAACCCTTCCTCAGCTTTTGCCTTCCATGCACTCGTTTCACATTCAGAGTTTTTTTACACACACTTGGCTCAGCTTCTTCTCCTTCGATTGACAACCATTCAACGCCTCAAAGGTTGCTCTTGTACAATTCTATGAAGGAATGTTACTTTGTCTCCCAACTTTCTTCGTCCAGAAAAGATTGTCTTGACTTTTCAACTTGACTGTGTTCTTGGGAAGGGCTCTGACCTGGGAATCGTGCAGTTGTATTTTCCTAAGTGCTCCTTGTAGTCCTCCCCTTCATTCACTTCGCATGATGATCTTAAAGATCAGCTAATCCAATGGTCTTGACAACCTCGTGGCCTCTTCTTGGCTTTATTGAGGTTTCCAAAAGATGTAATATTCCAAAACCTTATTCCAATGCTCAAAATTACACCACAGAGAACTTCCAATCTTTTAGTCTTTCTTGTGACATCAAATGAAGAAGTTTGACTACTGAGGAATGACCCACAGTTTTATAGTCAAAATCAGAATGAATAAATGCATATTTTGTTACAAATTGTAGGGTCTAGAGCTGAATGACCACTTGGAGATTTTCTTACTTCATCAGGCTTGCTGACTGGATAGAGAGAAATTAAGTATTTTGCTTCTAAGTCTTGAATCATGGATGTGTTATCTAGTTGTACAACGAATAGCAGAACTTGGTTTTCCATTTTTTTTGCAAGATATTATATATTTTGATGGATATTTTATTTTTCCCCTCTGAAAACACTAACAGGATATAAACATATCCTTTTGGTACCACCGTCTCAATTTTGCATTTCTAGAAACTACCACTTCATTGTTATAGACCATCTCGTCCTATTTTAAATATCCTCCAAATGCATAAACACTGGTTTACATCTTATAAGATATTTTCTCTACAAACTAAATCAGCAGTCTAAGTGGACACACGTAAGGACCCTATTCCACAGATACTAATTCTATTATACTCTAGTTGTATGAGTGTGTGAAAACGAGCTTATCTAACAATATTAGACTCCATCATAGAACCACATATACATGCTTAACAAAATACTAAAGTAAATAGCATGTGTCAATTTAAATTCAAAACTTGTGAACTACAAGATTACCAATGTGTAAGCTCTAACATATGCAGCCTTTCACTTCGAGAAATTGAGAGATTATATTCATTCATGAATACCAAGTTGTGCATGGTTTGCTACTCTCAACCTTACCCAAAGTCACTCCCATCCAATTTATGATGATTCTCAAGTAGACAAATTCATAACCAACTTGTGAGTATGTTCCAAGTTTGACTGATTTTGGACTTGTGAATGTTTCTGTGCAGCTCTAAGATGTCGATATCAAGGGGCATGACTTGTTGATTAGCATGTTTATGCCACTGAGAAATTCACAAGGGATCTACAAGCAGCAGGAGATATAGTGTATAATTCATGCTAATAAACAATTAAGACTGAGTAGTCCACAAATGAGTTTTATAGAATCTGCTAAAATGCTGATGGACTTTAACATGCATGTGATGGCTTTATGATTGAAAACCTGAATGATGGATGATAAGTTTAATAAAACCCATGAATTATTAACCATCAACAACTTCTAACACAAACCAAAATGAAATGAAAGATTTTAATAACATCCAAAAGATAACAGATCTATGGGATCACCAAGCAACACCATACCAATACCAATGATAAGAATCAACATGTCAACAGATAGTCCTGTTATGCTGATATTGGACTTGATCCCTAATCGAATCAACCTTGTTGTTTAGTCAGGATTTAGTGTCAATTGAAGACATTGAGTCCATAAAGGATTTACAGAACCTGTAGTTTAGTTTGATTTCCTTCCTTTTCTTTGTTGGATAAATGTTCATTATACATGAGCAGTGCAATATCTCAAAGATATAATCTAACGTATAACGGGCTTCGCCACTTCACTGTTGACTTGACCATCACGACAAAATGCAAAGCAAAGCTATCAAATTATAAGTATATACCATCCCAAATTCAATTTGTGGAATTGAAGAATGTGCCAGTACAAACATTGCTACTTGTCATGTTAGTGAACACATTCTTGTTGGCTAACTGAACAATTCACTTAGCTTTTCCTACAATAGATGATATGAATTACAAATTCATATAAACCAACTTCCTAGATTCCTTTAACGTTGACTAGAAAAATGCTTTAACATCTCAAATGTGATCAATACTAGTTGTGTTTGCCAAAAGACCACTAACAATATGATTGAGCTGCTGACAAGAGAAACCTTGGTTGACATATAACTTTAAAGACAAAATTTGGAAGTTCTAACAACAAACTTACATATAAAGAGGAACACAAACTCTAAAAACATGAAAATACCAGTGTAACTCATAACCAGCCACTATCAACATCTAAGAACTTTTAAAACTAATATTCGTGATGAAATTTCTCTTTGCCAAATTCTCCAACATCGATTATGAAAAGGTACAATACAATCCCCTTTCTCATCCAGGAATACCATAAAAGTATAGGCAGCTCAATATTTTAGACTTAAGAATCAAGAAGATTTAGGTGAAGTAGCTAGGAGGAAATCATGCTCAGCACTAATGGCTAGAAAGTTCACACATTCTATTGAATCATAAGAGCTAATACACTGCAGCTACAATCTATTGAATTATTTGCATATTCCAAACAGTAAGGTAAGAATATAGTCCAGAACCCAAAAGACTGAGAATATAAAGATTGTGGACACAACAATAAATTAATAAAAAGTATTCATTCAATTCTTCAAAAGAAGAAAAAACTCTGAAGCATAACATCCAAATATTCCTACCAAAAGCCTTCCCTTCAAGAACGACAGCTGCATGTCGATTTAGATCTTGTAATAAGGTTCGTTTTGGCTGTTTGCTACCTATTTCAGCTCCTTCTCTGCCAGCATCCCGAACAATTCCATGATCCTATAACAAATGGTATACAAGCATGAGAATACAAGATCAAGTAGTTAAACAGACACTTGCATTGTCACAAATTTTTCAATACAAAGGGGTTTAAAGCAAATTGAAGCTAACCATGTTATGTTTAGAAAATCAAATTCATTATACTAAACAAAGATTATTTAATAATAAAGTAATATATAACTAGCCTGTTTAAAGGGATTTCCTGTAAGTAACTGAAAACAATCATCAAAGTATCCTGACAATTTTATTTAATGGTGTACCTATACTTGTTCATTAGAGCACAGAAAAAGTTATACAACCAATGCCACAATACCAGTTCTATTGTTTGGAGATGGTATATTTTGGTCTATTATATGGTGAATAACTGTCAGCAACAACTTCTCCTGTATGCAACAGATTTGAGCTCAACCAAAATACTAAGAAAAATTTGGCCACAGCCCTACAACTTGTAATGGTCATAACATCTACATACAAATTTGAAATAAGAAGCTACATTTTTTAATTGCATATTTTCAATAGGAATTCAAATATGAAAAAAACATTCTGGGTGGGAGCCTACTGAGGACCTCCCAACTGGCTGGGCTGATCTATCTGACAAAATCTTCTCTCTTCTCCCACTTGAATTGCTTAAGCTGCTTAGCAGTTTGACCACTATTATGGTCTTGTTTTTATGTTTTTTTAATAGTGCATGTTATTAATATTAACATAGAAGTTTTAAGTTGAGGTTCATCTCATAGTGTGATGGTTAAGTGGTAGTCATGATGTTGTTGCCACCAAGGTTCAAACCCCAACTAGGCCATTGTGATCATAGGCTCGTGCCTTTGCTGATCCAAGCCGCTTGCAGGTTTGAGCCTCAATGTTGATGTTATTACTAGCATTCATGCCAAAAGATTTGTAGGCATTCATGCCTCTGCTCCAACCCTCAATGGGGCTAGTGTACATGCGGACCTTGTGCCCTGCTTGGCTACCGTGCTCACGAGTTTTGATTGTTGGGCGTTGATGCCAAAAGGGATCAGACATCTGGTTATTAGGCCACAGGTAACTCATAAAAAATAATTATATAAAATATTTATGTTTTATAGTGTATTTTAGATAATTCAGTTATTTTTTTAACCCTACAAAAAAATTGCAGTTTTATGTTTCAATAATCCAAGTGTATCCAAATGTTTTATCTACTACTTTTTAATCACGCACCAACAATTAGAGGGACTTTGGTCCTATGAAAGCTTATGTTCATAAACAATACTAAACTAACGATCAAAACCTAGCTTCTTTACATGGGCCACCAGCTTCTTCTATCTTGGACTCTTCAAGTTTCATTAAGTCTCATGCAATATAAAAGGCTATCGAAATCGTAAGAAACCACCTATTTAGGTCTTACATATCATCTCACATCAAAACAAGATGCAACATACATGTCACTGGACTTGTCGGATACTGGTCCAAACCTGGTCATTCCTACAATCCATCGCTCTTCTAACTCCTAATTTATTTTTGCGCTGCTATTGAAATCTGTCAATAAGGAACTTCATGAGGTTGTTGATGTGAGTGCCTAGCTGGCAAAATTCAAAGACCTATTGGCCTAAGTGATATGCAAGTTCCCTTCAAGCACAAACAATGGCAATCAACCAAGGCAACACTTGCAAGACCGCAAGGGTTTGTGTCCCAGCTACCACCACTTGAGAATTATCCCAAAATTATACCCATTTCCCTGTCACACACGTAGGCAGCCACAACACAACACAACCTAACAAGATAGGGCGCAAGGGCCCAAAATCTAGTGCCAATTTTTGAAATTTGAAATTTAGTTTATTTATATTGTATTTTTTTTTTAGTAATATACATACATATTTAAAGTAGTATTGAAAAACACTAAAGTGGGGCTAAGGTTGGTCTTAGGGAAGAGAGTACATGACATGTATATGTGTGTGTGCATATATATATCGAAATTTAATTAATATTATCATCAATTTTATTTAAATATTTACTATTAATGTATATTGTGAACACCATATGAGAGTGTCGTTTGTAGATGCAATGGTTACAAACTCCTCTTTGCCTTTATATTGGAGCATTACCTTGAACAATAGTTCTATTAGTTGGGCCAATGATGCTAGTGGCTTGCATTACACTGTGATCTATTGTAAACAAGATAATTTCTCTGAGTTTCATGTTGGAAACAAGTAACTAGGTAGCAAAATGGGTGAGCATACAAACAATGTAAACTCATAGATTGTATCTTTAAACCAGAGTAACAAGAATTGCCCAGAAATCGCGTGAATCGCCAGTTTGGCAATTCAATTCAGGCTTCCTGATTTTTTTTTAATCATTGAACCAGATCGGCGATTTCATCGCCATGAATCGCCAATTCAGCGATTCATCCAAAAAATCACCAAAATCACCTGCATGAACCGCAAAAAATTGGCGCGCGGCTTGATAAAAAGTCAAGTCAAATTTTTTTTTAAAAAACACATCTTTTTGTTGATGTTTATAGCTTCGATCAGATAAAATGACTTTAATATTATGAGGAAATAAATAAATAATATATTAATATATATATGATAATAATGGACATTACTACTACATATATTAATATACATATTTAACTAAATAAACATCATTGAATTGATAATATTGTTGTTCAGATAAAACAATATGAGATAATATTATTCTACATTATATATGCATATTATAATTGATAAAATAAACAATATTAATCTTATACCGATTGATATTGGTTTAATGAAATCACTTAATATATATTATAAATACCGATTTGTATCGGTTATTAATATCATAGTTCAATACCGATTTAATCGGTCTTAATGCTGCACACATAACAGTATTATGTATTGCGCACATAATAGACTGTGCTCATACATTTTAAGTAATAGTAATGTGGACAATACCGATTAATGTTAGCGGTTTCTTAAACGTGAGTTGTCGGGTTAAATTGCTATTAACTTACAGAAATTATAACCGATGAATATAATAAGGGACATGACATTATAGAGTCATGTCTCCTCAAAGAGACATTGTCTCTATAATGGCATGTCTCATATATATATAGTCTTTAGTTGATTGATAAGAGACAAGTATATACAACGAATAATGTAAGTTTCATTCATACATCATAATATTAAATATTAATATATTCATATCTCTATTACTATATAAGTAATATATATATAGTGATTATATATATGATATATATATTGAATTTATAAAAGAAAATTAAAAGCCATATATTCTAATCAAAATTTAACACTTTTTTTAATGTTTTTTTTGTCTTTCTTCTTTGTTTTAACCCTAAAGGGCCTTCTAATTGTGTAGCATTAGTAGAAGAGAGGAAAACTGAGAGAGAAGAAGAGAAAAGAAAAACCACAGGTTTGCAACCAGCAAGAAGGAAAAGCACCAAAGATATCAAAAATCCATTTGGGGAGGCCATAAGAAAATTGTCATCTGTATTCTGAGTCAACCAAGCAGCCCTTCTAGATGAGCGCAATTGGTCCATGTTCGAGCATATCCACTCCAAGAGGAGAAATAGGTTGTCTGTGCAAAGATTGAATGATCTTGTCATTGTTCATTACAATCTCCATCTTAGGTTAGACGGATTTTGGGCGCTGACTCCTCTCCGATCATTCTAGAGGAGATTGATCCAGAATCAGAGTGGCTCATTGAGGTTGTGGATCCGGTCTTCACTGAGGTAGACCATGAGTGGGTTGACCAGGTAGATAGAGAGGCGCCATAGCAGAGGAGGCGGCTAGAGAACGTTCAGGCACTAGCAGACGCACAACTGCACCCACAGACACAGGCCCTAGTGATGTTGTTCACGATCCCATCTTACATGCGGGGGCTATGGCTCAGCACTCCTCTAGGACCTACCTTAGACGCCTTTGTAGAAGGCAGACAGGATACTCAGAGGCTGAGCCTGAGGCTGCGGCTGAGCTTGAGGATGATGATGAGGCTTGAGCTAGAGCCTTGTTTTTTCATTTTGTTTACAAATACTGATAGACATAT
>MU227924.1:101817-124557 GCA_018584345.1 Thuja plicata | reverse complement strand
TTTCATTTTGTTTACAAATACTGATAGACATATGTTTCATGGATCTTCATCTTACATACATTTATGATTTGATGTCTTATGGATCTTCATCTTACATACATTCTATGATTTGACTCATTATGATCCTATGATTTCTATTTGATGATGTTATATTGTGTTTAAGTTATATTCAATAAAGGGTGCATGAAATAAGTTTTAAATTGTTAAAATCTCTAAATTTCAAGGGTTTTTTAAATTTGCCGATTCGTGGCCGATTTGATTCTGATTCGCAATTTGATTCGGCCTTGTCGATTCCAATCCAATTCCGATTCTCGTTACTTTGCTTAAAACACATAGAACAAAATGAACTTATTGTATAAACTTCAATAGGATAACTTTTACATTGTTATGCAGTCACTTATAAAACCTATGGTTTCCCATACAAAACGTCTCCACACAACTACCGCAAAAAATAGCATTTGTTTTTTTTGTATTCACATACTACTAATTATCAGGGTGAATTTATAAGAAAAAGTAAGCCATATATTTTAACATCCCCTCTCGAGGCTAACAAATTGAAAGCAAAAAGCATACTCACTAAGCACACTAACAAAAACCAAAAAATAGAACCATATATTCTTTAGAAGCTTCTCTTTGAAACAAAAATTGGACTGAGTATAACTCCATCAAATGCCTTGTAACCCTCATTAAAGTGTACCTCCTAAACTGAATTCCCAAGCTCCTAGATTTCACCTCCCAAAACTACCAAATTACGAACCTCCCAAATTGTTGGAGAACCAACAACATTGAACTACATCCACAATGCTCCATCAAGTTGTCTCATGACCCTAGTAAGGGTATGATTCTTGGGATCCCTGAAGTTTGAAGTTTGAAATATTTGCTAGCACATCAGTATTATATTTAATCTAAACTACATCCCTCTTGTCTTTCAAGTGTGAGCTTAATATATGACTTCTTCACCACTATCAACATTCAATTGAGCTTCAACAATAGCTGCAATACTACATTTAGTCTTTGAGCTTTCTCTTGAGAACATTATTCAATCGAATTCTACAATTCCAAGCTACATGACTTATTATCTTGCAAGTAATAACAATCAGTCTTCCCCTACCAATAACCGAACGCATTCCAATAACCTCACATTCCACACACACTTGACCCCACAATTACTAATTTTAAAGGAGCCCCAAATATGATAACACGTGTGCAAATAGCCGATCATTTTTTAGTTTTTTTGGTTGGTAATTGACCCATTTGTGCACAACTATTAGGACATTTATCCATGACTAGTGGGACATTTGTTCACAAATACTGGCAATTTTGAGTGAATGATTAATGGTGCATCTTTGAGTGGGTATCGGGCGGCACTTTGAAATGGCCACTTTTTGACCCTTCGACGCTTTACGATCTCTGTTGATATTTTGGCCTTTACGGCAAAGATCAACATATTGACAATTAAATTCGCAATAATAATAAATATATTAATTATGGGTAAATTGATCTAACAATAACAATAAATATAAGGGGTATATTTATTATATAAGGATCAATTATGCAAATTAAATATAAATATAAAACAAATATTATTATTATTATTTAGTGGCCCAAGTCGGCCAACTTGTGGTTTGCGAATTTAGTAAATTGCTCATATATAATAAAGCTCTTGAGGATGGGAAAGACGACCCAAGACATAACGTTGATCTTCCCTTCATTCTCAATAGCTACGATTTACGTGAGCATTTGGTGTAGTTGCTGGGCGCAACATCTTAGAGCTGTGCGAATTGATTAATGTGTGTTCATTCCATCCACAGCTGAGCACAGAGATCGGGTATCATATTCGAGGCTGCTACCAAGTTCGAATAGTACAGATCTGACATCAAACTCAGGGCTGCTATCAAAAGTGACTTCTTATAGTCACATTGAGATAAATATTTGGTGGCAGCAATTCATATTGAAAGCACGATTTATATAGCGCAGAATCGTAGGTGTTGTGTTCGTGCCAACTTTACTTGACTCCTTTCAAGGGTTTCAATCAGATCTTGTAGTGTGAATCCGACCTGCACTTCATGCATTTCGATTAGACTTCATCATTGGAATAACGGATCGGGAGTCCTTGTCAGCACCATGATTAGTGCAGATCGGAGGCATCTTCAAGGGCTGAAGATTGGACAAATTGAATCAAATTGGAATACTTGTTGGAGTGAAGATGGGATCAGATTTGATACAATACAAAGGAGGGACTTTGACTGTAGGATATCTACTTGGTTTCTGGGTATCATCTATTCCTCTTTGTTTACTTTATTTCATTACCTGTGCTTAGTTTTGATAGACCTCAGTAGATTGATATTTTCCTTGTTGAAATCTGGAAAATACTAACATGGTATCAAAGCCTAGGTTGAGTATAAGATCCAATTCAGATTTAGGAATTCAGTCTAACTCTTTCAAAACTAAGGAAGAAATACTATGGTAACCGGGGGTTTGGCCTAAACATAGTAAATTTGGTTTTATATATGAAGAGCATAAAAGTAGGGCTAAATTTTACATTAAGGTCGAATATGGAAATTGCCTTGGTTAGTTCAAACTACCCTAAGAGGGAATCTAAGCTTAAGAGGGAGTCTAAGCTTAAGAGGGAGTTTAATCATGGGCTCACTTACCTCTCCCTCTTACATGTGTACGATCATCCCTTATTGGCATGGCTTAGCTTAATAGCATATGGCATATTATTGGATAATTGGTTGGTTCATTGACTCGTTAGCATTGGCATATGTTACAATGATTGACTGTTTCATTAACATATGCTACATTGGCATATTATTATCGGCTGGGTCATTATCATTTGCATTGATTGACTGGCTCATGATTTGGTTCATGCACTTGCCTGGTTCATTGGTATTGGCATTGACATATGGTACATTGACATATTTGCTGATTCATGAGTATTGGCATTTGTCATATTTCTATATGTCATTTATGTGTGAGCACATCTCTTTTGCATAACACTTGGTTTATGTTAGCATACCCTTCTTCATTGTTATGGCTGAATCTATATTTGTGACATATAATTGAGACTATATTGCTGGATAACTGTTTCATGTATTTTTATGCATATATGGAGACATACATAACCAATTAATTTTCATTGACTGTTTATGAATGTCAAGAAAGTACTTTGGTACATTGACAGCATTGGTTTGTGTTGGCCTTTACATTGGCATTGAACAATGATATAATCTGGTATGTATGAAGGAACTTACTTTCCTTTGTAAGCTGAGTCTATTGCATATTGAGAGGGAGTTTTCTGCTATATGCACTGACATATTTCTGTCTTGGACTTAGTTACAGCTGTGGCAACATACAAAGCTATCTATTTTATACATTATACTAGCTGGTTGTGTAATGTTTTATATTATTTAATTTAGTATGATGATTTATGCTTGTTCTATGAGAGAACTACATTTGGATATTGGTTATTACATTTAGTATGCTTAATGTATGAAGCATACGTCATTTGTATGCTTTAGCATGTATGTATGGAGCATACTTTAGTGGCTTATTGTGTATGTATGGATCATACTTTCCTTATAGCTGGGTCTATATTTATTGATTATAGCTGAGACTATATTACATGTGGTTCTATGTGTGAACATATTTTGATTCTTATGATCATAGTTGCTACTCTTATGTGGATAAGATTCTGTTTATGATATGATCATTGTGTTACTATTATACTTATGTGAAATCATAAGATAAGATTTTGTTTGACTATTCAATTGGATATACTTATGCTGATGGCTAAGTTATTCTTATGAATTGATGAATATCATGGACTTGATATTCATCATATGGATCAGGGATCCATTGTTGAGCACTTGGTAGACATCATGGACTTGATGTCATTTCTGTTATGTATATGTGGGTATACACGACATATGTTATACCTAACGCTGTTATGGAAACCCACACAGCTGGTTGTTAGTATAACTGATTAACGATTTTTTATGTATAGGTACATACACTATATATTGGTTTATGGGAGCATACTATGTATGAGGATACATGTTATGATTTGCTTTATGGTTATTGCTCATATACATATTGCATTTGGTTCTATGGGTGAACTACATTTGGATATATGTATGGACATATATTGGTTATGCGTAAGATCTGCTCTTATACTTATATGTATTTTGGTTATTCTTATGCTTATATGGATTCATTTTTTATTTCTTATGAGGGTTCATAAGATATTTGATATGCTTATTCATTTGGTTACACTTATGCTCATGGCTAAGTTGTTCTTATTGGAGATTTAGAGAATGTCATGAATTTGATATTTTTCTTATGGATCAGGGATCCATTGTTGAGCATTTGGTGGATATCATGGACTTGATGTCTGGAGACCATTGCTCCGAGTATATGGTGAATATCATGGACTTGATATTCGTTAGACCAATACTCATGATATCATGGACTTGATATCTAGTGGATCAGGGATCGACATCTAAGTAATTGGTGGACATCATGGACTTGATGTCGATAAACCATTACTCCGAGCACTTGGTGACTCGTGGACTTAGTATCCACAAATTGGTTGGTATACATCATGGACTTGATGATACCATGAGTATCATGGACTTGATATTCTATTGGCTGAGTCAAGGTGACTCGTGGATCTAGTTTTCCACAAATTGATTGGTACACATCATGGACTTGATGTTACTTTGACTATCATAGATATTCTTGGATTTGAAAATAATCCACACTTAGGAACTTGGTGCTTGATGTTACCTTAATATCATGGACTTGATATTTTGTGGACCTGATCAATGCACGCTTGGTTGATAACATCATAGAGAAGTCAAGATGACTTGAGTTTGGAAAGCATCATGGACTTGATGCTACCTTGAATACCATGGACTTGATATTCAAAAGAGTTAAGGTGACTCATGGATCTAGGAAATCCACATTTAGTTGGTAAGCATCATGTGACTTGATGTTACCATGGAAAGATGATTTTCATATGGATATGAAATCTATGGTTGGGAATGATAATGAACATATGTGTTCTTATCAAAATTGGTAGAAAGGAGATCTACCTTCATAGATATGAGATCTATGGCTACATTCGATTTGGAATCCATCTTAGTTATGTTCTTGGTATCTCTATCAGTGGATGATAGATTGGATATAGGAAAATCATATGGTTGATCTTTTCCTCAAGTCCAAGGAGTGTTGATATTTTGGCCTTTACGGCAAAGATCAACATATTGACAATTAAATTCGCAATAATAATAAATATATTGTTTAGATATTATATTTAATTATGGGTAAATTGATCTAACAATAATAATAAATATAAGGGGTATATTTATTATATAAGGATCGATTATGCAAATTAAATATAAATATAAAACAAATATTATTATTATTATTTAGTGGCCCAAGTCGGCCAACTTGTGGTTTGCGAATTTAGTAAATTGATCATATATAATAAAGCTATTGAGGATGGGAAAGACGACACAAGACATAACATTGATCTTCCCTTCATTCTCAATAGCTGCGATTTACACGAGCATTTGGTGTAGTTGCTGGGCGCAACATCTTAGAGCTGTGCGAATTGATTAATGTGTGTTCATTCCATCCACTGCTGAACGCAAAGATCGGGCATCATATTTGGGGCTGCTACCAAGTCCGAATAGTACAGATCTGACATCAAATTCACGGCTGCTATCAAAAGTGACTTCTTATAGTCACATTGAGATAAATATTTGGTGAAAGCGATTCATATTGAAAGCACGATTTATATAGCAGAATCATAGGTGCTGTGTTGGTGCCAAATTTACATGACTCCTTTCAAGGGTTTCAATCAGATCTTGTAGTGTGAATCTGACCTGCACTTCATGCATTTCGATTAGACTTCATCATTGGAATTACGGATTAGTGCAGATCGGAGGCATCTTCAAGGGCTGAAGATTGGACAAATTGAATCAAATTGGAATACTTGTTGGAGTGAAGATGGGATTAGATTTGTTACAATACAAAGGAGGGACTTTGACTGTAGGATATCTACTTGATTTCCGGGTATCATCTATTCCTCTTTGTTTACTTTATTTCATTACCTGTGCTTAGTTTTGATAGCCTCTATAGATTGATATTTTCCTTGTTGAAATCTGGAAAATACTAACAATCTCTACAAGGAGTTTCGTTAATACCCAGAAGCCAAGAAATATTTTTTAAAGGTCTCAACTCGCATACGAAGATAACCCAAAAAAATCATCAAAATCCAATGTATAGTTAAGGATCTACAAGAGCGCGAAGTTAGGGTGTGTAAGTACCGGTGCTCCTTCCCTATCTTTATTTGATCTTATCCAATTATTTGTTGAATAGTTAATGTATTTCAAGCTATTGTTCGCTTTTCTTTAGCTAAGTGAGTTTAAATTGTATATTCAAGGGTTTGAGAAAGCATCTAAGAGTAAAAGTGACATTGGAATATTTGTAAGGAAATCAATTTAACAAAAGGGCTTTGGCATCCTTGTCATCTACCGTAGCATTCACTTTTGCTCCAAAAAAATTATTCAAATTTCCCCAATTCCCTTAGATGATTTTCTCTGATCTATATGATGTAACATTGACTATTCTCCATTATCAGATAATTTATTTGCATTTATAGGTAGTTTCTCATTCTCATTTACTGACCTCCACAAGTTCTTATTCATCAATTGCATATAGATTTTTACTTTCCAAGTGTGGAAATAGACGCCAAAGTATTTTTCTGATGGAAATTTCTATTTTTGAAAAAAGTACCACAAAAAAATTTAAATGTGAATTTGAAAATTTTTGAACTCCTCTAAAATTTTCAGAGTGAAGACAGATTTTTGAATGCAAAAATACATATCCTCAACTACAACTTTCATAGGAAAGACTCACAAATAGGTTTTCAAGGCAGAAAACTACCACATGCTTTTCTCATGCAGGGTATCAACGGCATCGACACTTCTTCTTTTCATTTTTCTTGTTGATTCTATGTTTTCCAACTTTTGTTTTGTTAAGTCAATTTTGTTTGTTATGGACTCTTTGAATCGGCATCTTTCCTTGCTGGCAGTTGTGGAAGTTGAATCAGTTAAGCAATCGGGGGCTGGCAACTACCTCAGGAGAACAATCCCGATCGGGCTGCAGGGGTCATGGGTTTTTCTTGGCTCAGGAAACCAAAGCCATCACAGAAGAGAAGAAAAACGTGTTCAAAGGAGAAATTGATATTGATTTATGCATTTTTCTGGAGAGACTGATTGGGAGGAAGGGGGTGCTGTCTTAGAATGGAATGAAAGCTATTATAGCCTGCAATAATCACTAAAATTGAAATTGAAACCTTGCAGTTGTCTTCCCTTATGTTTCAGAATATAAAGTGAGCTGTGGAGCGTTGGTTGCCCTTTTCATTTGTTTAAAATTTCTGAAATTCCTGCTCATTAACAAATACTGTATTATTATTCTGTGATCCTATCACCCGTATTGGCAGAAGTAACGTGCATTAGTATTTATTCGGTTAAACTCCCATCATTTTCCCATGCAAACATAAAAATGGCATTCAAACTCAGCCAAAAATACAACAAAATTGTTTTTTGTCTACATAACCTAATAACACAACTTGTCATACTAGTAATCTTCACAAAACATTGTGAAAATCCATTGCACACTTCAAGGGTCTTGTGTAACCTTCACACTTCATGGTTCCCATTGCCCTCGTGACAAGATTTTCGACAGTCTCTACAATTTCGTGATTTCTACCCACAACTGAAAAATCTCGCATATTCTCTTCCTATGACTATTTTTGGCTGCCTTGAATCCCAGTGAATGCAGGCTTCCTATGTGACTCCCATGACCATGAACAAGTAGAACACAAATAGTAAATTGTATCAAATTCAACAAGATAACTGTTAGGTTGTGAGACTGTATGCAACTATGGAAAGATAATTTACCATTATAAAATGTCTGCATACAAATGTCAACATACTGTTGTTACCTTTTTCATCAACAGGCGATTTTATGACAGCGTACTGCTGTAGGAAGCCATAAAATTACCGAAATGGAGCATACAGATATAACATGAGAAAAAGCATGATATATACTCACGTAAAGTGAAATCATGCATAACTAAAATGAAAGCAAATACTTCTACGAAATTTATGTTGTCATTACAATTTCATTAACGTTTTTTTATTCTTTGGGTGCTCTGTTGTAATGAAAACATTAATCACTGAAATCAGAAATTGCTATTTTTGGTTGCTGCTACAATTAAATCAACGAACACGTCACACTGAATATCAAATATGATATATTATATGAATGTCTAAAGTTGAATGTTAATGCCATTAAGACTTAAACATATTAAACAACTTTGAGTACCCGCACACATATAGTTGAGTGTGTATATATATAGTTGTTATATATGTGTGTGCGTTTCCAGTTCTTGTTTGGTTTCATGGACGTTCTAGCAAAAATGTTCAGGGAGTTAAATTTGTTTTGGGTTCATTTGTACAAAAAACATTTTTAAAAATCATAAAAATATATATTTGCAGCAGAAATAACATACATATTTCTTCATATTTTTTAAACCTTATAAAATATCAATAAAAATCTATAAAAATATAATTATATTATCTAAAAATATTAAAATATTTTTTAAACCTTATAAAATCGTATTATAGAATAAAAAAATTAATTAGTTATTAATTTAATATATGTTTATATAATAATTCCCCGTTGATAGGATTGGTGGCATTAAGGCCCAGTAACTATTGAAAGAGGCAAAATGGTAACCTCCATCACATGGATGGATCAAATTGAACTTTGATGGAGCATCTCAAGGAAATATCAGGGTGTTTTGGGCTGGTTGTGTCATCCACGATCGGGAAGGAAAACTTGTTGGGAGATTGACCAAAAAACTACAAATAGTAACTAATAGCAAAGCAGAGTTGCAAGATTGTTACTCGAGCTAACCTTGGTAGTAAAATTAAACATTAGACAAACAGAAATCAAAGGGGACTCTATAATCATTGTCAAAGCATTGAAAACAAATTCATAACAGAATTAGAAGCTTAAATCCTTGCTAGATCAAATAATCAACTTGGCAGCCACATTGGACAACTTTACAATCGATGATGTTTATCAAGAGGCCAACAAAGTGGCTGATGGGCCTGCCAACATGGAAATCAACAGTACCTATATTGAACGCAACCTTTGATGATGCTCAACCTCCCACATCGAAATAATTATGATTTTAACAGGAGTATCTCACTCGAAAAACATACACATTTGCATTTGAGCTTGGCCAAGTAAGAATTTTTTGGATGGCTTACCTCCTCACTAATTGATACTACATTTGGTAGTCATCCTATCATTTGTGCAGCCAAAGACAATGAAGTATGGAAACGACAATTCACCTTTCATACTCTCGTAAGCAAATGTCGTTTGTTGGAGAGATCAATGAAAAGAGGCTGAAATGTGTTACAAGACACACCATTAGTTAATAATGCATTCCATTGAGGGTGTGTTCGGGGATGCATTCATGGAGATGGATCATAGATATAGGATTAACATAGACATCTCCTCAATGTTCCTGGCCTCCCTCATCGACATTGGGGACACATGAACTCTATGAATGAGCTATTCAAGATGTTGATTCACAAGCAATTTTGGGGGGATTAGGATGATGTGGTGGCAATGGTCACGACATCCCCCTGCCTACTGATTTCTACAAAATCAAGGCTCATGATAAGGATGTCGAACAATTCCCTATGGTTTTTACCTCCATGCACTCTACCTTGCCTTACCATTGACCCCCCATAGTTAAATGTGTTCTATTTCTCAAAAGGATTCTAGGTATGGTCGCTGCAGAGGGGCTCAACTGGCTCCAAGTGTTCATAGTGGAGGATGGCCTGGAGTAACATGTTCAGTGCTACACTTATATAATTGTAATAAAATGTGAAGGTTTAATAGCTAGATTAAAATGTTGGCTCCATTCTGTTCTGTTAAGCTGCCAAGTTATATGTGTTAGCAAAATTTAGATAGTAGTAAACCCCAGCTTTGAAACTCTGTGAGGATAAAAATGGTGAAAGCCATACCAAAACAATGTAAAATATTTTCCATGCTAATATAAATAGAAGCAGGCCCCTTGTCTGCAACTTATCGATCAAAAAAAATTATTTATATAATATATAATTACAATTAATTATTAATAATATTATATTATAGAATACGCGCATTAACAATATAAAATTATAGCATACAAGTATTAATAATATATATACAAGAGAATATGGTAATTTGACATGTATAAAAAGGAAGGAAATTGGCGAATCTTCAAAGAATAAACGTTTGCCATTTGAGATGGCGATCGCAAGGATTAGCATGAAGAAGTACCTTAACAAATTTTACTTCAAAATACCCAAAGACAAAGTGCATGGCTGTCCAACCTTTTGGGTTTACTCCATCTCCATTGTGTTGGTCATTTAGAGCAACACCAACGAAAATTTCCATTTCCAAAAAAAATACAGTACGAATGAAAATTTTGAAACCTCAGTGCCTTCATGCTAAAATATTGAATAACTTTAAGACATTGATCTGCACAAAAGCATCACCCAAAACATCCACTGCAATACACAAGCCTTTAACAATATGCAATTCCTTTTAATAGATTCCCACAAGCTAGCCAAGCTAAAAAAATAACAGAAGAAATTGTCAAAACTTTAAGCCCCATCAACCCTTTAAATGCGATGACATGCAAGCAGCATACAAGTTCATGAAAGTATATGCAAGTCCAAGCAACTCACATACATGCGCGTGCAAGTTATTTTGCATCAAAAATCCTACACGATTCTTTAAAAAAAAAATCTGCCCACACAAATAAAAAAGAAAGCAAACCCGAGATTAAACCTTGAAACTCATATACAAGTTTTTACGAAAAAAAGGCCACAAATTATATCTAGAACAGCTCGCGATTTTCACCCTTTCTTGCAATTGGTAAATGCATGAGACCCCCTGCTCTGATAACCATATTCGAAAAAATTAATAGAACACGATATTTTAATATTTCTACTAAATAATAAGATTGATTATTACAAACATTTTCCTCTCCTTATATAGAGATTGGAGAAAAAATCACCCAAAAAATAACCATTACATAACTCACTGAAAATATAACTTAAAAAACAAAAAGAAAACGCTTGCCACTAAGGTGGCTTTATTACAACTGTAAACCTAATCTTTTAATAATTTAATAATATTCCAATACTTTTTGGAAGTATATTAGAAAATTGGATTACCGGTAAGTGTGTATAATCGTCTGCAAAATCTGAGGCCATGTCTACAGTTGGGTCAACCTTCCTAATCTGCAAAAGAACAATAGATAAAATTAGAGGTATGGCCCATGTGTGAAGGAAAAATAAAACATATCAGGCATATGAAGAACGTGATAAGTAAATCAATAAAAAAACATATCAAGTGAATGATCTCACATTTCAGTTCAGCTAACTTTTTACAAATGGAAGACTAATTCATGCAAATACTATATTTCTTCTCATTGTTGCCATTAAAATGAGAGTTATGTACTCTCTTGCTGACAGGAAATGTTAAACATATGAGCAATGAACTTATAGATACAAAGTGCACTCGTGCAAACTCATTTCCTTTATCAACCTATTTTGCTTCTACTCCTTTTTCTCTCACACCAATTCATCAAACATACAGTTCTAACCCAAACAAAAGCATTTCCTGATGCATATCATGGACATTATACTGGTAGCTCTTTCTCTTGAACCATATGATAAAAATATGTCTATAACTTCATCCATTTCTATTTGTATCAATATCATAAAAGCTGGAGACAGGCAATTGTCTATATTTTATATTAACTATGGTTGACAACAATCGTATGCCAATAAGTAACTGTTGTGACTGAGCTCATCTAAATGAAGATTTGCATCCAATTATCATCAAGAGAGACTCAAGGATTACATACATGGAAAATGATATTCAAAACAAAGCAAATTTTGTACAGGTAGCTCGTACTTCCTTTTGCATTTCATAATGCTCCGACTACTTTCATGAGGTTGATCAATAAAGTATTGAGACGATTCATTGATTCTTGTGCCATTGTAACTCAGATGATATACTTATTTTTAGCAAAATTTATTATGACCATCTAACACATTAACATTTATAAGGAGCTCAAAGTAGAGAATTTTTTATTCCAAGGAAGATTACTATATCCAGAGAGGTTTATGCTACAAGTTGAGGAAGTATTTGATGCCTCAAAAGAGAAGAGTTCAGAAAATTAGGGAGCCTCACAATTCAATAGTTGTTGATTACATTGGTATGATAAAGATATTGGCAGATATACAAAGCTATGCATATTGGCCAAATATACAAGTCAACATTGAAAGATTCACAAGGGAATGTGTTATGTGTAGAATGAGTGAGCCTAGGAAAAGAATGTTGGGATTGTGTATACCACTCTTGGTTCCTTCTAGACCATAGGAAAATAGCTCCATGGATTTTGTGGTAACTTTGTCTTTGTCAACAAAAGCATGTTATTAAATTTTTACCATTGTAGGCTGATTTGGTAAGACATGCTTTCTCATTCCATGCAAGAAAACCATTAAAGGCAATGGTGTGCCTGATTTGTTGTCGCACTGATGATTGAAATTACTCTTTATAGAACAAGTAAACCTAATAAAAGAAAGTTGCTATTGTGCATTCCACTACTGGTTCCTTCTAGACTATAGAAAAGGAACTTCATAGATTTTGCAATAGCTTTGTCTCAACAAAAGCAAGTGATTATTTTCTCATTCATACAAAGAAACAACCAAAGACGACTGTGTGGTTTGTTTTTTCAATAATGGTTGGGTTTACTTTTTGTGTGCCTAGTTCTATCATTTCATCTATGGATATCATGAGCAAGTGTCAGGCCACGTTGTAAGAGACAAAGGATACAAAGTTAAAGAGATCCACCTTGTTTAATCCACAAACAGATGATCAGAATAAAGTGATCAATATAACAACAATGCCGCTATTGGGTATAATACAAATCATCTAAAATATTAAGACTGTACATCAGCAATCTTATAGCAGAGCAATTTTAGATTTGTTTTTGTGAGCCGTTGCCAAGTAGTTCAGACATAATGATGCAACTGTCACAAAGAAAGCAAGAAAAAGTGAATTCAGAAAACTGTAACACTAAGACTGCTCAGAGAAGATGGAGCAAATAACCCCCCAAATGTAAGAGGTTGATGAATGATAAAGCTAAGTACAAAGTACAACATGATCAGCATCGACTTTACATACAAAGCATGCTTGTTCTCAACCAAAAAAGGCCTTAGAGTTAAAGTGACGAAGTTGAAACCCTTACGTACTGTCCATTTTAAATTCTTGAACATGTTAAAGTTTGATCAGATTTGGATCTAGAAGGAATTTTAATTTTATTACTATTACTATCTCACAACTATGTTAGCTGTATTTGATAACTTGCAAAGTAGATCGCTGCTGATAATGAACACAATTAATTCAAGATGAATTATTATCACTCTGTATATAATATAAGTGAAGGAGATCAATGTGTATTTGTCTTGCACTTTCGATTGCTGTACTTGACATTTCAAATGATATCAATCACAATATATATCATTGATGAGACATGTGACACATGCTCTCACATCAATAAGACTTAATCAAAACCCTTGCTGTTAACTAAACACATCGATAGTATAACTATCGAAGATGATATAACACTTAATTGATTCTCATAATCAATATTCATATAATGTATATTCACATCGATATTTAATATCATAAACAGCAATAATCATAATCAATATTATATATCGATTATCAGCATTAATGTATTTGATTAACATAATCGATGTATTGATTCAACTGACACGTGATCAAAATAATCGATGTTGATTATCAATTCAGCATATAATTAATCTCATTAATTTGTATGACTAACATCAGCACGATATATGATTATATATATATATATATATATATATATATATATATATATATATATATATTTCACTCTTAGTCATGTATATATGTGTATACATGTATATAATAATAAAGAAGCAATTTACTTTATTATATATATATGATTAACTCATTAATTATTAATCATGCTGATGATATCTATGATCAGCATTATAGAGATTCCTCATGCATATGATTTCATCGATAGGATTAATCCGACAGAAGCTACAAATCATTAACAAAACAAGTTTAAATTGGAAAAGTTCTTTACAACATGGGTTCAGTTTTGGTTTACCATCCATTTGGCAGAATATAATGGTTCAATATCAAGGGCACCCCCTTGCTGTTGGATATTCAAAACAGGCTTATTACCTATTCAATAAAGGCATTCATCAATTTGAGTATTTGTGAGATTTTAATGTTTTAGATCGGGTAACATGGCAAAACATTATGAATGGTTTTCGTTTAAACAATAACTTTGAAGGCTTAAATATCCTCTTGAGATTGTTGGTGCCCATGGACCTCATTATAAAGCTATGCACTCCCTTGCAATGTCATTTTATCAAAGATTGGTGGCGGCTGTCCAGATTTCAGTTTAGTTGTTTTCCTTTAAAAAAATAAGTTTATCTAAGTCACCTTCCTTGTTGTTTCTAACTCCAAAGCTAAATCAGAAATGGAAATGGAAATGGAAATTCAAAGAGAAAACTTGGAGAAGTCGGAGTGCTCAAATTTGGAGATCGAAAGTTGAAGTTAATGCACAAATTGAGATGTATGATAGTGCAAGCGATTAAATGTCAATTGGTGACAAGTTGAGATGTATGATAGTGCAGGCGATTAAATGTCCTTGGGGAAATTTGTTTTTGATTAAGGAACAAACAGATTTTGAAGGGACCCAAAACCCTTTACAAGTAGATTTTGAAGGGATTTGGAACCCACAGACAAACAACTACAAAGAAAAAAGCATCAAACAACAGCAGCCCTACCTACAGCAAACCATCAGCAGCCTAAAAGATAATAACAGGAAAAATACTAGCTGCACCATCAACAGGCCCATGCCTTCTGACACTACATAGGGTTTTGAAAGGCTCCCTCAACCTTCCAAGGGTTTTGACAAGCTACCATAACCTGAAACATGGGTTTTACATGGATCCCATAACCATAACAAAGGCAACTGTCATTAGGCAGCCAAAGGCCAAACAAACAAACATAGGAGGCAATAGCTCCCATAACTATACTGGGTTTTAACATGGAACCCAGAACCATTTAGCAATAAACAACAAGGATTTCCTAGTAGAACAACAACTTCCCCCCAGTGTAACTCCCCTCCACCTCAATAAGAAGGGATCCCACCTCCATAGGAACAGCTGAAGAAGAAATAATCTTACTAGAAACCCACTTCCGAAACCACCCCACCTCCAAGCAACCACTTAAAGCACTAATCAACCTCACCCACGATACACATCACCCCCTCCATACATGAAGGTACCACCTCAATAGGATATGAGGATAAGGGAGACAACAACAGAAAGAACCACACCCACCACCTAATAGCAAGAGGACACCCTAGAAGAAAAATGGCGAGCTCCAACTCAAAGGGAGGAGATGGAAGAGTTCCCAAAAGAACCTACCGAAACATAGGTAGAGAGAAGCACCGAGGGTATAAACAACCCCAAAACCAGAAAGCCTCCTTAACCAAAAACAAAACGAGGTCAGAATAGACCCTTGAAAATATTCAGCAACCAACTGGCCACAACTACTAAAACAAAACAAGGCCACACTGCAGAAACTAAGCCAAAGAGAGGAAAAACCTCCCCCCCATCTCAAAACCTGCCAGAAAGCGACAAATAACCAACACTAGCAGGCCACAAAGCATCCACCATCAACATGTTCACAACAAAACCAGAAGCTACCACCAAGAAAGTAGTCAAAGATAGGGCAAAGACAAAAATAACCTCAAAACAAGAGGTCTATGAAAGCAGAACCAGCACTAGCCCAAATCATTCCTCACCCAAGAGTCTAGTCGCTCCCTCAATGCATACCATAAACCTTCACAACGCTAAGGCACAAGATGAGGGAAGAAACAGCAAACCAAGAACAAGGCAAAAACAACATCCCCTTGGGTGAGACCCAAAAATGAATAGCTCCAAGCAGACACCGTCTACCACCAACCCAAAACGACAAACCCTAAGAGAATCATCCACAGACCAAGGATAAAATCCATTTAATGTACAACTAAACCTTTTTCCAAACTGAATAAATGAAGCAAGGTAAACATCAAGGCCCCAATTACAATCCTCAACAAGGCTAATAGCAAGCCCTGTGTTCATCTCCTCATGGCCAGACAGCACAAGACCCACGAGAATCCACAGCAAATCATGATCAACCAAAAACTACAACACATTTGAGAAGAACACCTTCCGACAGAGAGAGTCGTCAACTGCCACAAACCACCAATCAAAAAAATGCCCCAAACAAAACAAGGGCCAGCAAAAACACCTCCACAACAATACTGCCGACCAAAACACCATCCTTTGTGCCCTCGTCAATACCATCTATGTCTTCATCAGCTTCTTTCCCATCAGGAGCTACCACAAAAGCTCCCCTACAAACTCTAGAAACCCTAGTTTTCAAACTCCCGCCGCTCCCCCTCGTCGTTTAATTCTATAAATGACATTGGGACAATTTTGGTTTTTAGCAAATCTTACGATATAAATGACATTGGGGCAATCTGTTGGTTTTTAGCAAATTTTATCATAAGAATCTGACACATTTAAACAATATTTTGTAAGCTATTCCTCAATGCCACGATGTACTAATCTACTTGGAGCACATGATTGATGCATTTGGAGGTAATCCAGAAAAAGTAAAAGCCATTTTAACTAGCTCACGTCTGCCAATGTCAGATTTGTATTGAGAGTCTAATTCTTGAAAAAAAAAAACCTTTTCTTGAAGAGTATATTATAGGTGTTGTCTATTAGGTGTTGTATATCAGAACAAATGCAAGTGATTATATTATAGGTGTTGTCTATTAGAAAGTAAGCTTGTTTGATATCATACAAAGTTCTTTCACGGAGGAATTCTGAATTATTGCACCTATGATAATGATTTCTAAGCCCCTTTCCAAGAACTTGAGAGAAGAATATATTAGTTAATGGGAAAATAACCACCAACCACACGGATCACAACTACTTCAACGTTCACTAGCACAATTAAAAATGCAGCAACTATAACATTATAACTGGATAGGTTTATTGCAAAAAATTTATTTGGTTATCAAGTCTAAAGAAAACGACTACATCGGCTAATATGTTGTATAGACCACCTTTTATTTTGGCTTTGGGTATTGTATACCACTTTATGAACATGATACAAATTGTGAGGATTTATTTCAATATTTGGGAGGGGATATAACTGTATATTTTGAGCTGAAAGAATACTGCTATAGCAAAAGAGGTTTCCTCCAACAGTTGGGATGGCTTTGTGTGCCTCAATAGGGAAGAGTTAAGCTATTGAAAAAGGCTCGTCTCTAATATGCTGCAAGTCAATTTGATATGACAAATACATTAGCAGATTTGCAAAGGCGTATGTATTGGCCCAAACATGCAAATTCATGTTGCAAAATTCATAGAGGGGGTGTGTTTTGTTTAGCATAAGGAAGCCTAAAGAAAGAATCTCGGAATAATTGTACGTGCCAATATGGATTTCTTTTATGCCATTAGAATAGTAATATTCATTGGGATTTGTATTTCTCATCCACAAAAGAATGGCCAAACTGAAGTAGTTAATCAAACACTGGTGTAACTCATCAAACATGCAAATTCAAGTTGTAAAATTCAAAAGGGGGCGGGTTTTGTTAAGTGTAAGCAAGCCCAATGAAAGAATCTTGGACTTGTATGTTCCAAAATTGGTTTCTTTTATGCCATTAGGATAAGAATTTTCATTGGGATTTTGTATTTTCGTCGACAAGTGAATGGTCTAACTGAAGTCATTCATCAAACAGTGGTGCAACTCTTCAACGGGTATAAAAGAAAGCATCCTAAGACTTCAGATAATACAATACACTGGAGTAACAATGCTCTTAATAGGAGATGCAAGGGACATGGAACTCTATCTTTTGAAGTCAGTTTGGCAGCAAAATCTTGTATTAAACACAAAAATGCTTGATTCTTTAAGGTGTTTATGTCAATCAGTTAGTATCTCTAATATAGTTGGCTCTTAGTTATTAGAATAATTTTAGCATATTTATTTATTTAATGGTCATAATGTAATTTTAGTTAGGATAGAATGTTTCTATTCTTGCTTTCAGTTTACGAAGGTTTCTAAAGGAAACATCGTTTTGTAGTTGCTATAAAATGTACATATCAGTTCATTTCAACAAAAGCAATTACCATTGATTTTAACATGGTATCAGAGCAAGATTGAGTTTTTGAAAAGAATTATGATCCTAAAAATTTCTCTATGAAATTCTAGTGTAAATTTTTTCGAAACTCTTTTGCTGATGCTTGAGAAATCACAGACTTATTTATTCGCTTTGAGATCGCTATTTTCAAGGAATCGTTTTTTGACAGAAATCATGTCTTTCTTTTAAAGGTGTTGTTTTTCAGATCGGCAGTCTGTCTTTCTTTTCTGGGGCATTGTCTTCTGCCTATAAATGGATTCTTGTATTTTTGTTTGTCCATTTCAAGCTCACGCGATGGGAAGTGACAGTGTTTTTTGTTTTCAAATGGTCGTATGAAGGTTTTTTGCATCACTTTTTGATGCATTCTTGCTGCAACCCCTGCGTCCATTCTTGGACGCTTGTTTTTCCGATGGCCTGCAATTTTAGGAGGGTTTTCAACCCTTTGCAACATTGTCCATTTGTGACCTAAGTTTTTTGTCAGTCTTTTATCGCGTACGACCGTCTGTTTGTGGTTTCAAAAGAACACGAAGGAGGCTTTCGTCTATTTTTTCTATGCAAGTTTCTGCAACAAATTGTTGTTTCTGCTCGCAATGGTTTGAGTTTCTTCAACCATGATTTTCTTCAGCCCAATCTATAGTTTGTGAAGTGCAGAACTATGACCTAGGGTTTTGGGTCTTGGTAGTAACTTTCTTTTCACGATTTTCTATCAAAATCGTTTTCTGTGTTTTATTTCCAATGGCTAGGGTTTCACAGCCCTCTATTTTCTTTGCATTGGAATTCATGCCTCAGGTTTTGTGCAATCAGTGTCCAACTATCTTCTGCCTCTTTTATTTATCTTGTTTTCCGTGCCTCAAAAAGCGTGAAAGATGGCATCTTTGACCAACATAATGTGGGAAGGCAGTCAGAAGTTCAACGGCCACAACTACAACACCTAGAAGTAGCAGATGATGACAATTTTTATATAGCAGTGCCTTGACCAGATTGTTATAGGCAATTTTACTCGTCCTACACAACAAGTCCAAATCTAAACAACTTTGATGAGCGGAATCAGGAAGCTTTGATGCTCATTAAATTGTTGGTCACCAACAATCAACTGCCTCAGGTACCCTCAGGCAAGATAAATGTCAAAATTTGGGATCATTTGAAGGCCTTACATGAAAAGTCTGACAAAAGTCATGTGTCCTTTATGAATAACATGCTTTTCTCAATAGTGATGGATGAGAGGATGTCTCTACGGGAGCATCTCACTAAAATTCAGGACATCCATGATCAGTTGGAGGGGATTGGTTAGAAGATGGAGGAAGAAGCCATGGTAGTCATCACTTTGAAGAGTCTACCAAAGTCTTATAAGCACTTTATTGAGACAGCCAACATTACCTCAACTAATGTTGACTTGAAGTCACCAAATCTTTGCACCAAAATTTTGCAGCAAGATCAATGGAGACAGCATAGTAGTAGTGGTGTTAGTTCATCCTCCACAGAACAGGCCTTCACAGCAAAATCCTCAGCTAAGGACAAAGGGAAAAGTCAGTCCTCTCAGTAGAAAAGCCCAAGTCAATCTTAGGATAGCTCCACTATCAGCACCACTTGGATTCTAAAGAGAGGAAGCATGGAGGGTCTCAGTATAAGGCGAATATTACAGATCACACTGAGCAGACAGATTCTGCCTTTTACACCTTTATGGCTAAAAGACTAGCAGATCATGTTAAGTCCACTGCTTGGTACATTGATTCAAATGCTTCTGAAAACTTCAATCATCGACAAGATTGGTTCACAAAGTACATGTCATTCACTGATTCAGTGATCTTTGGAGAAGGGGAAGAGTATACTGTTGTCGGCAAGGGCAACGTGCAAATTCAATCTAGTGGGAGGAATTTAATTTTCCTCAATGTATACTACGTTCCATGCATGGAACTCAACCTTCTCTATGTCAATCAGATTATGAGACACTCTCTTTGGCTAGATGTGGTATTTAATTTGCACAAATGCAGCATTGTTGATCAGAAGACTTGCACTACAATTGTTGTAGGTATTGAGGATCATGGTATTTATAGACTCGTTGACATTGGTGATTCTCACGAGCATTCTATGGCAGCCAAAAGTTCTTCCATAAGCAATCTCTATTATCAGCAATATGGGCATCTGAACATATACTATCTCTCTCAGCTACTTCAAGAGAATTTGGTTGTTGGCTAACCTGAGATTCAGACTCAGAATAATGGAGTTTGCGAAGCTTGTCAGGGTGGAAAGAAGCATCGGACTCCACTTTCAGACGGTAATACTTGGCGAGCTTCCAAAGTATTACAATTGGTTCGTGTTGATGTTTGTGGGCCAATGAGCACTCCTTCAATTACTGGGTCTAGGTATTTTTCTGTTATTTGTTGATGATTTTAGAAGAAAAATGTGGGTGTATATTCTTAAACAAAAATCAAAGGTGTTTAGCATGTTTCAGAAGTTTAAGGCCTTGGTAGAAAAAGAGTTCGGTCATCAAATAATGACTCTTAGGTCAGATAATGGGTGGAATTTTGTTCTTTTGATTTCTCCAACTTTTGTGCACATCATGGCATCAAGCATAGCTTACCACACTTTACACCCCTCAACAGAACGGTGTGGTTGAGTGAAGAAACCGCACAATCACTGAGATGGCCCGATCTATGTTGGAACATAGAAATGTTCCAAAGAAATTTTGGGCAGAAGCAATCTACACAGTTATCTATCTTTTGAACCGATCTCCCACACAGGTCGATAAGAATAAGACTCCAAAGGAAGCCCGGTCTGGCAGGAAGCCCAAAATCAGTCACCTGAAAGTCTTTGGCTTTACACCTTGTATTCCAATGCCAAGCACTCAAAGATGGATTCCACAAGCCAAAAGCTTATGTTCACAAGATACAATGAAAACCACAAGGCATATTGGCTAATTGATGTAGACACTAATTGTCTCATATTCAATCAGGATGTTGTCTTTGATGAAGAACGAGGGCCATTTCAGCTCTCTTCTCCTGTTTTGAGCCCTGAGGATCAACCCTCTTTAGACTACGGATTTGGGTGGTCGTCTTCCTTTAGGTCCACCTCATGGAAGGGATTTAGCAAAGTCTGACTTTGAATTGTGGAGTCTCCCTTATTGCACCATCCAACTTTTCTCAGGAAGATGTTGATCTACATCTTGTTGAACCTATTCCACCAATCCCTGGATCAAATGGTACTTCTACTCTCCGGTCTAAATGGCGAGCCAAGACCATAAGTGATCTTCATGATGATGAGCTCATTGGGGGTAGATTAGCTAGAAACAAGAGCAAGCAACATAATACAATTAGTTTTGCTCTTATGGCCAACATTCACAGTGTTTATGAGCCTCAATCTTATTTAGAGGCTAAAGGTATACTTGAGTGGGAACAGGCTATGGAAGTTGAATACCATAGTCTTTTGAAGAACAACACTTGGCTCATGTCTGATCTTCCACCTGGGAAGAAGCCCATTGGCCGCAAATGGGTGTATAAAATTAAGTATAAGGGTAATGGAACACTTGATAAGTACAAAGCTTAGCTAGTTGCTAGAGGGTTCTCACCGAAAGAGGGCATTGATTATGAGGAGACTTTTGCTCCCACAGCCAAAATGGGTACCATTCATCTTGCCCTCGCCATTTCAGCCCAGTTTGAATTGAAATTCCATCAAATGGATATCAAGAGTGCATTCCTCAAAGGTGAGTTTTCAAGAAGTCTATATGATGCAACCTCCTAGTTTCAAGGTTGTTGGTAAAGAACACTAGGTATGCAGACTGGTGAAAGCACTATGTGGCTTGAAACAGGCACCTCGGGTTTGGTACATAAAGATTGACAAGTACCTTGGTAATCAAGGCTTTCAAAGGAGTCCTTTCGATTCCAATCTGTATGTCAAAACTACTGGTGGTGATATCTTCTACTTGTACAATGGTCAATATTGTAATTTTAGTTAGGATATAACATTTATATTCTTGCTTTCAATTTACAATGGTTTCTAATGGAAACATCGTTTTGTAATTGCTATAAAATGTACATATTATTTCATTTAAATAAAAGCAATTACCATTGTTTTTAACATCAATTATCTTGAATGACTATCATACATGTGTTGGAATTATTACATCTTTTGTATATTAGATAATAAATAAATAAAACAAATGCTAGTAGTTTATATATGTTAGAAACACTGGGAGGGGGGGGTGAATCAGTGTTTGTCTATTTATTACTTTTCAGCAACTTAAACATAAATCAAACATACATTTAATGAAGCTTAACATAAGAACTCATAACACATGATATGATTACAGGGAAACCTTGATC
>MU227924.1:64910-74981 GCA_018584345.1 Thuja plicata | reverse complement strand
CTTTTCTATCGGCTTGTTCCTCCTCGAGTTCCTTCTTTCTATTTTTGTTCAATTGATTGGGCATGAATTCTTTGCTCACTTCGGGCAATAATCAACACATCAATTTTTATTTTTCCTTCCCGAGTACATCTAGGCAGCGGCGCCAAATGTTTACCGTCACGGGTAACTTAATAATGCATAGACATAGTACAGGAAATATAATAAACACAGAATATATCATAGAATAATAAATACTTTCATTAATCATTCCAGTCAAGTGATTACAACATTGTCCGTGCATACATCCTTGATTCTTTACCCGCAGGTAATACAAGTATATAAAGGTCCGAAGGGACGCGACGGTTCACAACCGTGCGCAACTCCCTAACCTCCGGACGCTAACTAATTCCACCCGAAACATAATTACATATTATCTCGACAACACTTAATACCTTCCATAGCACAGAAATTGGTGAATTCATTGGAGCTAAATTGCCCACATTATCTAACCTAAGAGTTAGAATCTGACATCCTTACACTTTTCAAATAATGGTTTAAACTTCTAGAATTCATTAAATACATCAAATTTTACCTTTTAGGAAAAACACCCACATTTTCCTACTGAAATCATCTACTAACAGAAGAAAATACCTGGCACCAAAGACCAATGCACTATTCATTGGTCTACAAATATTTGCATGAACCAGCTACAAGACCTTGTGTGCTCTCTACAAGTCTCCATTTGAGAAGGGAGTCTAATGTTGCTTCCCTACCTGGCAAGCTCCACATACGCCATGTATCTGCGACTAAATCTCAAGTAAGCCATCCATCAAATTCTACCAAGCCAAAAAAGAGAGATATGATAGATTGAGATGCCCATACTGTTGATGCCAAAGAGAACCGTTGGATGAACTCTTTGTAGCCATTCCAAGCTCCTAAGGCTCTCCTGTATCAACCAACCGAAACAATCCATGATCTTCAAGCCCAACTATAGTCGTCTTCTTGGACTCCATGCCAACAATGTGGCACTTGTGGGCATTGAAGAGGACATCCAACTTTGGACAATGGCGCATAATCGAACTCATCGAGAGGTGATTGAACTCCACGCCTGAAATAGAGTATACATTGAGAAATGTGAGGTTTCTCCCACAAGGTGTAATCTGAATGTTGCCCTTGACCAATCTCTCATGTGTGTAACGAGCCAAGAAGCTCCAGAATCAATGTACCAGGCAGATTATTTGACATGGTCTACTGGTATGTTGGCCATAAAAGCATGAAATGTTGATTCCTTCTGCTCCATATGCTCTACAACAAGGTCCTTCTGCTAAGACCCTCCTTGGTTGGATTTTTCATCAGCCAACAATTTCTTGAATTGCTTCTTCATATGACCAAGAAAATCACAATAATGGAATGTGATAGCCTTCTTGGAACTCTCCCGAGGTTTGGTTTGTCCTTTTTGTTGAAAGGCCTTGCCTTTGCCTCTACCTTTGTCTTTGCCAGCAAATCTTTCTTCTATAATGGTTGTTTGGTTGATGCTCCCAAATTGTCGTTTCGACTTGTCTTGCTACAAGATCTTGTTGCATAGTTCATCAAACTTCAGGTCAAAATTGGTGGACCTAATGTTGAGAGTTTTGATGAAGTGCTCCAAGGATCCTGGCAAGCTTTTCAACATGATGACCACCATATCCTCTTCTTTCATCTTGCCACCAATTGCCTCCAATTGATCGTGAATGTCTTTAATCTTCATGAGATTGTCCTGCATAGACATCTTGTTGTCCATCATAATGGAAAGCAACATATTATTTAGAAAGAATGATCTGAACTTGTTTAACATTTCATGGAAGCTCTTCAAGTGCGTCCAAATCTCAGTAGCAGTCTTGCCAAACAACACTTCTAGAAGCATGTCGTCAGCAACTGATAACTTGATGAGCATAATCGCTTCCTAATTGCGTTCATCAAACTTAAACTGGTCTTTGCCTATTGTCATGAAGCCAGCAATTTTACGAAGAAAAATTTGATCCACACATGGGTACTCAAAAATTGTGAGCATGCTTTGTTTCCACGTGTTGTAATTCTTGTTGTTCAAGCACCGATTGCTTCCTAACATAATGTTCATCAATGACGCCATCCCTCTCGTTTTCCAATGCACGAAAAAATGAAGTCAAAGAGTTGTAGTAGCAAACTTTGAAAATTTTGATTTTCAAGTCAAAACTCTTTTGGCGTGAATCCCAAGGAAATCTGCTCACAAAATAATACCCCTAATTTTTTTTTAAAATCGGTCAGAAAAATAAGAGCCCAAATTTTATAAAAAATGATCAAACTTTTTTTGTAAACCCTAAGCAAGCAAATGCCCAAGGAAGACGCACAATTTTATTCAAAAATAAAAAAATCTGCAGGATTTGAAACCCTAGGCGTGATAGCTTCCATAAGTTTGCACAGACATCACAAAATAAGGCAGACACCGCAAACACCCACGTGCAATTCTTAGCGAGTCGTCGCGATTGCAAAAAGATCGTCAAACAAATGCAGGTCTAAGGAAAAAATCACTGGGTCTAAGGAACAAAGCACGTGTAAAAGGAAAAAAAAAAGCGAGATCTGAGAAGGAATGCGACGCTGAACTCAATAGTTTCTAGAAAAGAACTTGATGCAGGTAAAAACCGAGCAAGCGGACAAAAAATGCAACACAAGCAAGGACGAAACCCAAAGAAATCAACCCAATCTTCACAAAAAACAGCAACACGATAATCTGCAAAAGTATCCTCGCGATGTTCATAGTGGAAAAAAACCACATTTTAAACAATGAAAAAGACTTCTAGAATTAAATTCCGGGTATCCAAAATTTATTGTTGAAAAACTTTACCAATAAAATTTACAGTTCTAATATCATGAAATTGTTATGGTATTAATTGAATAACAAAGGAGATGAAAGCTCCTTAAATAACAATTTAGGAACGATGTTTTTATAAGAGAAACAATTGGGAACTGAAGCAAACTGAAATTTTCTAAAACTAATAAAATTAAATAGATGACCATTAAATAATACACACAACAACATTACTTTAATCATCAACATAGATGCCAGATCCTATATATTCAAAGGGAATCCCAAATAATAATCAATATGGTATGATCCCTTTTAAACATCACAAGAACTTCTATGGGTTCACCAAAAAAAGGTACCCAAAACCTCCCTAATATCATAGGATTGTCCAAAATTTAAGGTGCTTCTCCTCTATAAGATTTTGTCATATCTAAAGAGTTACCAACAAACTAACCAATCGCCTAGCAAAGCATGTAGCAACTCATTTTATTTCAAATCAGCAGATACACTCTACTCAGCGGATGTCATTCCTTCCACCAAGTAGCGGCACCTTGACAATGCAAAAGAGAACAATCTATAGCTAGATGGCTAGTAGAGAAGCAACGTTGACATTGAAATGTGAGGGCCTCATAATCCAACGATTTGAGTCCAAAGCATGTCCCCAACCATGAGCACCACATCCCACGGAACTGGTGTGGAGATATCCATGTCAACCAAAATGCGAGAAAAAGTAGATTGGCCCAATAAAGTTGTAGCCTCATCCACCTTCAAGAAATGGCCAATAGAGTTTTTGATGGCCTCAAAGCAAGAAATCTACTAAATGGAGTGGAAGATTGGGAAGACGAACCCACAGTGGGCTCACACTGAGTGTAGAGTAAGGAATTTGTTACCTTCCGAAGAGCAAATCGGCCTCACGCTACCTCACTTCTACTAGCAAGTAGAGCTAGGGGGATACCATCATCCCTAGTGGTTCACACCTCATAGGAATCTAACCTGTCTATAGTGATTATTAAATGACTCCATCGTAGTACTCTTATGTCCTTTTTTACAGTTTGTCAAAAAAAAGCAAATGCACACTATGGTCAATGTCCCCACTTATACTCTCCACTCTCTCTATCTCTTGAAGATACACACCACTCACATTCCCCATCCCTCATCTATACCCATATCCTTGGTTTTGAAGTTAGAAACATGACCCAAAAAAATAACTCATGGAACTTACATAACTTAGAACACCCATCTGGGGTCGCCACTTTTAAATCTAAGCTTGGATTTAAAGCCCAAACCCTTCATATCACTTTCCCTTCTCACCAACTTTAACAACATTTTTCCCCCATTCACACAAACCCATAGGAGTGCCTAAATCGTCCTATAAGATGAGTAGTTAGCCACTTCTCCAAGCACCGATCACTAAGGAGACCAGCCCAACCCAATTGGTGAGCTCTCCATGCCAAACAAAATATCTTTTTCAAATCCAAATATACCTCTCCATTTTGTTGCTCTGAAAATTGGACTTCTACACTGGTTCAGAGTTCACTATTCCCACATGTGGAGTTGAATCAATGCCACAATGACAAAAGGTTTTATTGTTTATGTAGTCAAAGCAGATCACAAACACTAGGAAACTTTCATTCTCCTTCCTATAAGAGAATGCAGGCCGTTTACAGAAGATAAGACTCAGCATTAGTTTAAACTCAACCTTGATGTTGCTTAAAGCAGACTTATTCGCTGAGCCAATCAATCCCTTCTATCTCCAGCCCTCATCACAGAAATGGGAAGGCTTTTCACATAGTCCTAAATCAAAACTGCTGTCATTATTTGTTGCACAGACAAAACAGAATGTAGCAGCCATTGGCCAACAAAATGCCAGGAAGCCTTTCGGGTCCTATCACCAATAGGGAACCCAACTTTGATGTTGCACTTGCCACAAATGAAAAGCATCATGGGCAATTTTCTATTGCTACCTTCCATTCTGCCTTGTATATATGCATCCTCTAAGGGTACCAGCAAGACCCATTCACAGATGGATATCGATTTTGAGGTGTTAGTACTTATATACATTGGTATTTTCATGAGATGCACTTTAGATAGCTATGCTAGTTTAAACTTAAAAATATACATATTATTAAATGTTGCTCCATAATTTGAAGCTATAATGAATTAATCTATGTTGAGATTTGTGCAATTGTAAGCACTCCTTCAAAAAACTAAAGATTAATTAAAGTACAGTACTTTTCTTTAAAATATTTATATGAATATTATTTAGCAATATCTGTCTAAAATACACACACATAAATATAAATAAGGTAAAAAATAGTTTGCTTTTCCCACAATAAAAATGAGGCAAACAATATACAAACTACACATACACAAATAAATATAAATAAGGTAAGCAATATCATTTTCTATATAAGATCAATTTTATATTTATTTAATAAGCATATAGATAAGAAACAACACAAAAACTATTTGAATTTGTTTGATATTTAATATAGATTATTTACCATCTAAGATGCATACATAGTAACTAAAGATTCAAATTATTTCACAATATAAAAAAACTTTAACTCGAAGGCTATAATTTATCTATCCAATATATGCACATCACAAACACGAGTGGCCAACAAACCCAATAAGGAATAATGAACAAAGGGAACTAGTTGAATTTTCTCAGTAAACAACAAAGGCCAACAAACCCACCTCAACTGAAGCCACCAAAACTTCAAAATAAGGATATGCCTGTGGACTTCCTTAATCTAGTCCCAGAGTCAATGAAACTACTGCCTCTTTTGCTTTACACAAGAAAACCAGATTTTTTGGAGTTTCTTTCAAATGCAGTACTTTATTTTCATCTAAAGCCATCTCATCTACTAATTTCTGTTGGGTGCTACCAAGGCATGTGGCCTCTTGGTTTCTGCTCTATGCTCTCTTCGCGTTTTCTTGCTGCTATTTTCTATGGAATAAATACTCACCTCACCAAAAATATAGAATTTGCAATGTGCTTCTAATATTTTTCAAATTTTGTCAACAACATCTAAACAAAGATCAATTGGAATTAGGTATGCTTATATAGGCTTTCATAAAAATATTGTTGCATTACTGTCATCTAAAGTCTCAGATAATCTAGAACTACGATCAATGAAAATCAATTTAATAACAAAACATTGGAAAACAACATTTACAATGGAAACAAAGGCAGCCGTATTGATCAATTTTGAACTGCAAAACATTGAGAAGAGAGCAGAAACTTTATTACCTGATGAATTATCTCTGGTGTGAGGTTGAAAGTCACTCTGTTTGTCTGCAAAAGCAACCAAATATAAAGATAGAAAAAAATCAGAGGAAAAGTTTGCACTTAGAACTGCCTGTACAAAGGTTCATCAAGGAGACTCTGCTTACAACACAGGTGTAAAATTGACAAGAATCAAACATGCCAATTATAACTTTAATTAGAAATGATGGTAAGTCATTTTCTTCGAGGACATTGAAAAAATTTACCCATCTTTTTTCCTATAGAAATGTTGAGAAAAATCTGAAATGAGGAATTTACAATAATAGTAGTAGCAATGTACATCAATTCCTTTCTACCAAAAATGTTATAGGAGGTTAACAAAAATGCAGGTAAGCAAATATTGCAAGAATATAATGATCATAGAAGCATATTGAAAGCAAAGATTATACACGACCGTCAGTCATTGGTTGGACATCTGCAAGCATTGCACTTTTTAATCCAGTCCGCTGCTTTGCAACTGCAAATGCTCCTTCCTCTAGCATACTCTGCAACAGAAATGCCTTCATCATTCTACAGTGGGAGCACACCCATTCATAAAAAACATGATCTTGAAAGAAATGCCCATTTATCCCAAATAAAAAATGGCTCTCAAGATAAGACAATCTAAAAGCCACTACATGATAATATAAGTTAATTTCATGTACTGTGATTACTGCGACACGATGATAAAAAATCACACATACACACAGACATTCAAACTTAATGTTCCAAACCTTTCTTGTAGCCCAAAATTCAGCTTCTGTGATAACACCACCAAAAACAAGTTCTTTGTGCAATTTCTGCAACTCGCTGTCAAAAGAAAAATAAACCCCAATCATAAAAAATCACAAAGCCCTTGTCAGATTCAGTGAACAATGGGAAAATGACAAGAATCTTTATTGCCTTCTAAAATTTAAAATTCATGAATAAAACAGTAGAAAATTTTCAAGTTTCAACTTGTCAGAAACGAAATAAATATTATTCTTCATAAGCATTTCTGAATCACACAAAACTCCAGGAATTATGTGTACTCTTCACAACAACTGTTAGTTCCAATTAAGAACCCACATCTAAATGTTTTCACACCCAATAAATGAACATATAAACCATAAATGCAATTAGCATATTTCTATAGGCTTTGTAGAACAAAAGTTCATTGTGGGAATGTGAAGGCCCCTTCTCACAATCCAGCAATACTAAACTGCATGTTATTAGGGCATGCATGCCACATTTCAGATAGTCTAGCAATAAGTTTCTTGGAAATTTCTAACCAGAAGATGAGGTGCTGACGAACAAGGGGTCATTGCTAAGCTTCAAAATAATAAAAAAACATTTACATGGCTAAAAGGTAAAAAAACGAAGCGCTAGTGTACTTTGTCACCAAGAAAGATACATCTAGACCAGAAATGTCAGATGAAATCCTACATTAGCTTCCACATTGTGAAAGCAGAAGGTGGTATACTTCACAAATTTGAATTACTAGCTCATATCATCCACAAAGATAAATGCAAAAAAGGGAATACACAAATGAACAAACACGTGAAAATATAGATATAGCTCTTCTCCCACCTATTGATGAATCAATAAAATTGAATGATTATGTGATAAATTGTAAGAGAATTGAAATCTATATATTACCAAATTTAAAATCAATTCTTGCTTATCAAAGACTGTCAACAGGAATGCCAATACACAAAAAGTCTGTACCAAACAAAAGCGCAGAGAATAATTTCCACTACTATAGGATGTCAAGTCACCTGTCCTCACTGAGTAACTTCATCCTGCGTTCCATTTCTTCCTTACTGAGTTGCCCGCCATGGGTAGCTGTTGAGGCCTGTTCAGACTTCTGAGAGGCACCTAGTGTACTTTGTCCATCTGTGACTGGAGGCTGATACTTTGCAAGAATGTTAGCTGCCCATTAAAACAGAAAAATAATCAATCAATTGACAGGCTTAACCATCACCATACTACATAAAACTGCAATTTACTAGAAAATTTTCAAAGGATTTGGGTGTGCATCAGTGTGAAATAAGCAACAGTAAAACCCATTCCAAAGACTAGTTTATTTCCCAAGCAACTGTCATATGTGTTGTCTCTTATGTAATGTTAGAAAAAATTAAACTCCAAATGTTTATATAGTAAAAGCTACAACCATACATGTCATTAAAGAAAAAAGGAAAATTGCATACAGATGGAAAGAATTAAAACTTCAAGTAATCTATGTTATCCACCATATCTCTACCAATGTTAGTACCTTATTACTTCCTTAAGCCCCAATATCTTTACACCATGTTCAATCTTAATTACCATATAGAGCGCTTTATCTTAATACATCTGCATCCTCACACTAAGCATGTGATAAAATCCTCTTGTTTAAGAAAAGCAAGTGAGCAAGATACATGGTAATTGGTTCAGGATATTGCTTTAATCATACATGGTAATTAGTTCAGGACATTGCTTTAATCAAGAAAGTCCTGGAGAAGTCAGAACCATTGATTTGCATCATGTTAATGAGGAAACTATGTTGCCGATGCCATCTAAAGATGGAAATTATACTAATGTCCATGAATAACCAGAAATAGATCAAAAGGAATGGAATGTATAGCAGGTACAATAGCAAGGGAATGGAGCAAAAGAGCTCTACCCATGAAGCAAAGAGAAAGAAAAAAAAAAAAGTGACAATAATTGAAGCATGGGGTGAACCTGAGAAGATTAATTGCCAAACCAGTAAAATTATAAATATAAAAGTAAGGGAAGAACCCAAGAAAACAATAGAAACAAGAGCTGTGTTACAGCATGAGTCCCGCCAAATGAAAAAAAAATTGAAATTGAGAGGAATTAGCTATGGCATATGCAAATGATTACAGATTATTTCATAGCTATAAAAGCTCATAACACTTTTTAATTCTACTTATGATGTAAGAAACAAAATTAGCCATAATTTTACTTTGTTTGTATTGTACAATAATTAAATTATGAATAATAATAATAATGTGTAAATAATCAAAACAATATTAATATATTAATTATATATCATATTTTTAAAGATTAAAATATTTATGTATTTTCTACACATTATAAATTTCTATTGTAACTAAAAATGTTTTTTTTCTTTATATTAAATATTTTTAAATTATTAAAATTATCAATTTTTTTAATTATTAATTATCAATTGTAGAGACGCGTATGGAATGTTAAATAAGAACTTCCCGGGCGGCTAAAAAGAATAATTATAAAAAATGATAGGAGTCGAATTCTTTGAGGCACATGATAGTGAAACATGAGGGGCAACGACTAGGCAACGGCTATCCAGCCATATCAATCGATGTGGCTGGATGCCCATCCATGCTAATATGCCTCGAACGACACAAACCCTTTTCCTGTCGTAGTGTCTGACATCGTGCCAAGAATATATTAAATCAATATTCAATGTACTGCTATAGGATCGTGAGGAGAAATTGTACTGTGGCTGCATTTACCAATATTGTATTGGAGTTATTTTAAAGAATTTTTACATTTCAAACTTTTTTACACTTAACTTGTTTACACTTAGCATCATTTTTTATGAACAAGAAGGTAATACTATATAATTTAGTTTGTTATCTATTTGATTATATTAACAAAATAATAAACGTAATAAATTAAGAGTTAAATATATATTTAATTTTTTAATACTAATTTATATATTTAAATTTTAAAATTTATTTTATTTTTTATTTTTGAAAAAATATATTCAGATTTTGTAATAATAAATTATATGTTTAATTATCACTAATATATTATATATTAAAAATTTCAATAATACATACATATTTATTTTTTAAAATTTTATTCTAATTTATTATATTATGTATAATTTATTTTAATAATTATTATATACATATATATTATTTATTATATGAATTTTTAATAATGTACTGTTATTAAAAAATTTATATAATATATTTTAAAATTAGATAATATAAATTATTTATGCTATAATATAATATTTATTAAAATA
>MU227924.1:44962-64551 GCA_018584345.1 Thuja plicata | reverse complement strand
TTATATTAATTATTTTACAATTGTTACATTTAATAAAAACAATAAAAAAATAAGAAATAACGATTATGTAAAAGAATAAAAATGTTATTCTACTAACTAAATATTAAAAAAGAAAGATAAGTGAAAAATTTTGTTTAAGATGTACGATTGGCGATTGCAGCATAGTAGAATTTCTGCTCATATTTCTGTAATATTCGTGCAAACTAAAACTTAATTTTCATTAAATGATACAGTACATTCTGTTCGATTTGACTTTAGTACTGACGGCACAGAATTAAGAGACTTGTGGTTGAAAAAATATTATAAATTTTTAATAGAAAAATGTAAAATACCACCAGCTAAAATATGAACAGCCTATTAGAAAAAAGAAATATTCTTTGAAAAATAAAAATAAAAATAAAATGACTGTAGAACATTACAAATGTAATTTAAGATTTTTAGAATGCACACTGTTTGAGGCAAACTAATAGTAGAAAATGCAGTGAAAACATAAGTCTCCGCCTATATAGGCGGGACTAACAAAAAAAGACCACCCTAAATGGATGTGTGACTGTATAGATGTAGTGTTGTGACCATTTCACACATTGCCCCATTGCAAATGGGGACCTCCTCTTTTGCTTAGTGGTCTGGTCATTTTAGGCTAGCTTTAGTTGTCGTAGTTGTTTTGGCCTCTAGGTCCTCTCCTTAGGAATTGAGCAAGTCATCAATGCTCAATCTAAAATTCATCAAATAAGGATTCAAAGAAAATGGTAAAAGGTGTTCAGCAAGTCGCCAAGGAAGTTGTTAACAAGTTGCCAAAGTGTTGTGGAGATGTTGACAAGAGAGTTGTCAAGGTGGATCATGGAAATGAAGAAGTCGTGAACCAAGTCAAATTGAAAGCATGGGTAATGATGGAAATTCTTAAAGGTTGCAAGTCAAGTGGGATAGAAATATGCAAATGTTAAAGACAAAGCACTTAAGAATCTTATATAAAACAAGAAAATTCTTAATGATTATTGCACAATCAAGTTAAGTTCCTGACAAATGCATGCCTTAGGCCAAAACCTTTTGCATTTCTAGCTCATTTGGTGAAATATGGTCAAGTTGAGAAGAATTTCCAGCTCCCCTTCTAATTTCCAACCTCCTTGAGAGCCCACTTCCAGCTCCTTGGCTAATTTCCGACCTCCTTGGTATTGCATTTCCAGCTTGCGTATGAAAACCCAGCCTTACTCCTCAGCCATTTCCAGCTCTATCACTAAAATCTGCCCAAGGAATGAGAGGGAATGAGAGGAAAATTGCAAGTATAAAGAGGTTTGAGGTGAAAACGATAATTTTTGAGTTTATAATTCAAGTTTTAAGAAGGGAAAATGGAAATCTTTATGTTTCAACAAAGGGGTTAAAATTTTGAAGGAAGAATGTGGAAGGTTTATGTAAAGCTGTTTGCTCATCTCCAGCTCTAAGCTGGAAATCCGACCTCCATGAGTAGCGTTTACAGCTCCCTCGTGGAATTCTGACCTTGAGGGAAGCATGATATTTTAAGATAAAATGGCCAAGTCAAGATGAAGGTGGCATTGAGAGTGATGGATTTTGATCCAAGGTTGAAGGAGTTCTGAAGATCAAATTTTGAGAGATGAAGTGGTAAAATTGAACCTCTCATTTCCAGCTACAAGCTGGATATCCGACCTGCTCCTTAATCATTTCCAGCTCCACTCCTCAAATCCGCCTGAGGTTAGAAGTTGTTTCCAATGAAAACTTGCAAAGTGGTTGAAGTTTAAAATCTATTTCCAGCACCCACATGCAATTCTGACCTGGAAGAAGCATGATATTTTGATGTGAAATTGCAAATTGTCAAGTTTGAAATCCAATTCCAGCTCCTTAGTGCAAAACCAACCCCCCTTAAGAGGCATTTCCAGCTTGTATGCTACTTTCCAACCTCATTAATTGGGGCAATTCAAAAGCATTTCCAGCTTATGTGCTGATTTCTGACCTATCCAAGTGGTTGAGATCAAAAAGCATTTCCAGCTTGGTGTATAATTTCCGACCTAGGAGAAATTACATATTTTCAAAGTGCAAATCGCACAACCTTCATGTCTGGGTCGGCCTTGTTGATAGGGCTCATGAATTCAATTTAAATGTTTAAAAAATTGCACAAATCAGGTCAGACTCCTTCACTGATGGATGCAACCCTTCATTGATTACGTTTGGAGGCTATAAATAAAGACCACAGGAATTCATTTCAATCAGAACCAAAACCCAATTTGATAATTGCAGAACAGAGCAATAACAAGGCCAGCGAACTTGATCTATTGAAAGGTGAATTTGAAAGATAAGAAAGCATAAACTCAAGGTTAGACTTTCAGATCGGATCACCTTAAAGGCAAATTTGGTAGCAGACCCTTACATAAAACATTGAATTTTAGCAGAGGATGTGCGAATTTGACCAAGGAAGGCAAGAATTTATTAGATTCAAAGTAGCGTTTCAAGCTTGTATCATGAATTCTGCCCAAGCTTGATGTCACTTCCAGCTACCTCTCTCAAACCCGCCCAGTAAACAACTTCATTTCCACCTAAACCTCTGATTTCTGCAGGGCAGAACACAAGCAGATGTAGAACACAAGTTACAGTGAATGGTCAATAAGAAATCCTTCCATGAATATGATATGAAGGGTGCAAAATGTAAAGGTATAAACATATCAAGGCCGACCTCTATGAAGTAAATCAAATCAAAATCAAATGTAAGAAGGCAAACCTGGCCGACCTCCAACAAATTGCTATACTAGCCGACTTGCAAGCTAGTGAAGGGGCGAAACCTATGCTCCACGGGGACGCGTCCCCTAGGTTTTTGGACCCGTTCCCATACCGGAAATGGAACGGGGACGCGGGGACGGATTTTTGCCATCCTCCAAGCTGTCCCCAAACAGGCCAAATCGGGGACCATCCCCAAAACGGCAATTTTTAGACCAGCCGACACTTGGGGACGAGAATCAGTACCGGGGACGGCGTGGTCGTCCCTCAGCCGTCCCTTGTACTAATTGCCGTCCCCTATTTACCAGCCAGCACTTGGACGACGCTTAAAGCAAAAAAACACATTTTTTTTAATTTTTATTAGACCGCGCGGACCCCACGTGGCTTCCAGCTTATAACAAAATAATATAAACCCTAATTTGACCATTAAAACACTAAAAGTGTAAGTCTTCTTATCATTTGTGGTATTATCAAAGTTGCTAAGAGGAAGAGGAAAACATAGAGCAGCAACAGCAGTGAGGAAAGATTGCATTTTGGAGTTGCAAGAGGAGATTATTATGGACATCCGATTATGGAGTTGAACTTCTATGTTATTGTTTACTATTTACTTTTAGTATTTTAGTTGGACTTCTTTTTATGTAATTTTGATTGCATGCATGATACTTGGAGCCTTTGGGCTTTTTTGCTATATGTACGCCATATTGTTACAATGAAAGTACTTAGTATTTGAATTTTGTTAATTTGCTATGTATTGAGCCTCTAAAATGTCTATGATGAATGATTTATCATTGTTATGATATGCAAATTTGAATTCTCTCTATATATATATAAATTCCCCTATATTTTTAATTGTCGTCCCCTAAGGTCCCGTCCCCTAAATTTTGGCTTTGACCCGTACTCGTACCGGAAACATGTCCCCTTCCCCTAAAACGTCCCTGTCCCGAAAACTCCGTGGAGCATAGGGAGAAACATATGGGAGAAAGATAAAGCTGACCCCCTAACAAAAATGTGAGTGGCAATCAGACTTGAGAGAGGGCAAATCAGAAATAAAATCAAAATTTGAAAAAATTAATTTTGTGAGTAATTTGAAATCAAATATCAAAAAAATTCACCAACAAGATGTGTATTTCCAGGTCTGCATTAGGCATTTAAAATTGTAAAGGATGAGATCACACTTCTTCGTGCAAATGCAAGTTCTATTCAAGATTGGAACCCTACCTTTTGAGAAGTGTTTATCGCAAAAAAATGATCGAGTTCTTTTTGCATTTCTTTCGTAGCTTGGATTTAAAATGTGTTCCTTTTCTTTTTCAAGATTAAGGCATGAAAGATGGTAGGATGATGATGATCATGAAGAAGATGGAAGACTTTACAACACAAGAAAGGGACTTCAAGATCAAGAAGGTGACAAGGAACCGGATGGCTTGACAAACGGAAATGTTACTTGATCCTTGGATTTCCTTTGAAATCCCAAGAATCAACAAGAGCATAGTTACAACATTAAGAACTCAACAAGAAGTTTCAAGGCAAGGGTAGCTTCATGTGACCCATCAACACAAGAAGAAGATCAAAGTTAAGATCGCAGAGTGGAGATCAAGGATGGAAATAGAAATGCAAATATAGCAGTCCAAGTCGACAACCACATCAAGAAGGTCAAAAATAAGGATGTTCAAGACGAAGAAATATGAGGAAGATAGTTTCAAATTCAAAGAAAGTCAAGGGAAATGATCATTCAAAGGCAAACGCTACCATGAAGGTCGAAGAAAAATTTACATAAGTTAGAAAGGTTATTCAAAGATGGAAATGTTCATTGTTGAGTATCAAGAGATATTATTCAAAATGCAAAAGAAGATTTCAAGGCAAGCACTATGATGTGGCTGTTAAGACCTGAAATTTGCACCCTTAAGCTAGTAACTTATAGCTTGGAATCTTGGTCAACATGGAATCATTCCTAAGTGGTGGGCTTTTCCTATAAATGGAATGAATCTTCTGATTCTAGGCCGGTTCCTATTTGATGATCATTGATAGCTCTTGAAACTTAAGCAAACTTGATAAGGAAAAGGGGAAGAGATTACTGAAATGAACCTAAGACTGAAAATTAAACTATTGTGAACGAGGTGATACACCAAAATGACGTGAAAGCACGACTACAAATAACTGAGAAATGCTTTTATACTATCTGAATAAACAGAAAAAAACACATATTTTTTGTATAGGCTTGCATAAATACTTTGTAATAAAGTCTGAAACATGAACCTAACCAAGGAGGAAGAAAGATGCCTCACTTATCAGTTTCACACCTAAAGACAAACTACAACTAGGTGTTAGGTGAGACAAAATAACATGGAATGATGAAAATTCACTAGTTATCCTTATCAAATCACCTGAAAATACACACAGAAATGCAGAAAGAAAAGAAGGCTCCAAAAGAGACTCAGATAACATAAACTCAAATGATGCTACTTGTATTTGATCTTCCAAAATTGAGTTACAAATTCCTGCAATTAAAATATGCTAAGGACCAAAAAGATGTCACAAAGCCTTCTTTCTGCATAATAAGAACTAACTCCTCCCAAGAGACACTCCAGCCACTAAGTACAAACTTCTCAACCACCAAGGGTCGGATGCTAGAAAAAAGGCCCCAAAAAAGGGGTCTAGAAGCCGAGAAAGAAGGGAAACTAGCTGGAAAAAGTCTTCAAAACTATAAAGGAACCTTAAATGCCCTTCAAACAAGCCTCAAAAAGCTCAACCAGCTCATAAAGCACCTTCAAAGCCTATGAATAAATCTTACTTCGAAAATCTTCCTAGAAATCCTCCAACATCTCCTAAATCTGCTCCAAAGCTCTTAAATGCCCTCCTTATGTCTCCAAACCACTATAACTTCCAAGAAGTCTTTAAACTATTAAAGCACCCTTATCTCTCCATCTTTCCAATTATTATTTGCTTTCCTTTTAGAGGTTTTAATATTTATTAATTGATTTATAAAATACATCAATCAATAAATATTAAATTACAATATTTATCTTCAAAAATGCTTTAATAATTATTAATTGATGTATAAAATAAATCAATTAATAAATATTATATTACAATACCTCAAATGTTTTCAAGAAAGCAATAATGAAAATAAATCAAATATATCACTTAACATTATAACCATATGTTTAGAAAACATATAATTATAATGCTAAGCGATTCAATGCCTAAAAAAAATGCCATTCGAAGGCATTTGACCGCGGACTTGAAACATAATGCAATATGCTTCAAGGGGTGACAAAACAACCAACCCTAAAACATTTCGCATCATTTGGTCTTTTGCATTGGAGAGATAGGCAGGGTTTGAGCAGGGAGCCGCCGACATTGTTGGAAGTTTTTCTGCTTTCTGGAAGCTGTTTACAACTGTTTCACCCACGAATTTTTGCGAGCTTCCATCGGTGAGTGCATATATGACTCGAGTTATTCACTTCTGCGAAAACAATTGTACAAAAGATGTAAAAACCTTTTCCTCCTTCAGCGGCTGAAAATGAATGAAAAGTATTGGACTTGTCGTGACTTTTTCCATGTTTACTTTGCCTTCCCTACTTCGCTGGCTGCCATTGATGGAAGTTTTTTTTCTGATTGACTTCGAAAAACACAATTGCTGAGACTCTCTTATGTTGATTTTCTATGAATATTTGGTCCTCCTTGTTTCTTAGATCTCTGTCTATTAGTTCTTAGCCATTTTTGCATATTTGCTTTAGAAAATGAATCCACCCACTTGATATTTTTTGCATTCTAGGCAGATATTACTCACCCTATATAAGTCATGACCTCTATAGTTGATGATATCTTGCTTCTTTTGAAGAGATGAGGATTTCAGTCACAAAGAAAAGCATGGCCTGAAACTCTAAACCATTCTGGGCCTTTTGCAGCCATACTCTTATGGGTTACTAGAAACCTATGGTCCAGCATAGACAAAACTCTCTCTGTATACCATCAAGATCACAGTGATCCTTTCACCTACAGAACGCCCATAACTGCTTCCTTTTAATTGACATCTGTATTATTTGCTGAATCATTGTTTGCAGAAATGTATTACATCCCATTTAATGTAAGGGCTTATCATTTTTTCCTTTTTCCTTGAAAACTGCTTCAAAACTTTTGCATTATATCTGTAGCTGCACACTTTATGTTATGAATGTATATAAGACAACTCTCTTTTAGACAAGCAATATCTGGGTTCGAACCTGTACTTGTTCATTGCAGTTCATACTCATGTTCTCATTGCTTTATTTTTCCTTAATCTCCTTGGTAATGTTTCACTTTTATTCCTCAGCGATGTCTTGATGGGTTGCATAAACCTGGGTTTGTCCTTTCATGGAGCTTCTAGCTTTCATTAAGCATGTTGAACTTTCTGTCAGAGAATTACCTCTGGTTCAGTTCACTTAATTCTTGAAAACTGTCATAATCCTTAATTGATCTGCAACTATCTTTTGTAGCACCTACATGCCATGAGAAAAATTGACTGTTTCCTTCATTTAGCTTTGCTGCTCCTTTTAATGCATGATGACTCTGTAACAGATTTGCAACATTTATTTTCTCACTGTAGCATATTCCTTGTTAACACTGTGTGCTTCTACTATTTGTTGTATGTGCTCATGATAATGTTGATTTTAAACCTAGAAGTTGTCATGTTGATTTTTGTATGCACCACTCTTCTGTGTAAAACACTCTAACAGAGACTCTTTGTCTTCAAACTACCATGCCTTGTATCATCCTGCAACCGGTTCTTTAGCTTGAATTTTCCTTCAAGTTGCATGTCATGACAATATCTGCTCTTTCAAAATATATGCACTCCTTCCAAATAAGTGTTAGATTGCTGCTCTTTTTGAGATATACTTGTTATGACAATCTATTTGAAGTTGCTCTTGCTTTTGATAGTGTTGATCCTTTATGACTGAATTCAGCTCCCGTAAATCAGAAATGTTGCTTTGAAGCTTTTCTCATATGTTATTTTCTAATGACATCGCTACAGGAAAATTATAAGCTTTCTTTCTCTGTTATGTGATTTTTTCATGGATTGCATTCATTACAATTTGTAAGGTTTCAAGTTGAACCAAACATGTCCCTTAAACAATCAATTGACTTTTCTTCTCTGTTTTAAACAATGCAATAAAAGGTTTCATGCGTAGTGATAACATGTCCCTTTGATATTGCTGATTTATTTTTATCTTTCTATCTGCATTCATAGCATTACCTCTACAGGTATGGAAAGAAACATTTCTGTGACAAGAGGATGCTCCTCATATCTGAGTCTGATCCATTGCTGACCCATTTTCACCATGGCTTAAAATACCTCATTTAATTGTATGATGAATTTGCTACTATACTAGATGCCTTTATCCTTTCATAGCTGTACCAAAAATTTGATGATCTTTTCTTTTGAATACCATTCCAACAAGCTGAGCTCAACCCTTCTGTGAGCCTCATTTTACCCCACTTGTCGAGATTCAAACCTGTATCTGCACAGTCAACAAACTTGTCAGCAATAATAATTACTTTTTTCCCTTCCTTAAAAAGTTGTTCTAATCTTTCTTTTCTGTCTTTTGTGCAAAATAAGATGAATTTTGATGCAGAAGGTAGATATTTAGGAGATTTAGTTGATCAGGCATTGCTTAAATCCTTTGGATCTAACAATCTATTTCTCTCTTCACGCAGAAATTCAGAGCAAAGACAACAAAGCTCGAGGGGACAACTACACAGAATGGAAGACCCAGATCCCTTTCTCAACCAGTCAACCCCCAGGCAATGACTGGTTACCTTGACCACCTATTTTTCTACCTTTATCATTGTTCTCTGTTTTATTTTCCATAAAAGATAGAATAGGCTATACTCACGGCTTGTGTGAGAAGTTCTTTTAATGTTCAGCACATGATGTATTTTCTCTTTCAGCTATATGAACATAATGTAATCTTGTACATTCATATAAACAAAAGCATTTTCCTTTTCTCTTCTTCTTGACTGCAGTAATCTATGATTGAATTAATTGAACATTAATAAAATGAACATGAATTAATTCAACATACCCTCCTTATGACTGCACATAATGTTCATAAAACAAAATTTGCATAGGATATGAAATTTGGGTAACAGTGTCATCCTCCCACTTTTTATCAATCAAATGATTCCACATCACTATAATATCTAGATCCATCAAATTTGCCATCAAGGAAGAGGATAAGGGAAACATGCTTCTAGAAGAAGATTTGTTATGATCCCATGGGGCAAGGAATTTTCCTATTCACCCATCGAGGATGCTTTTTTTTTCATTGGCTAGCATTTAATATTTGTAGGTGGTAGTTATAGAAAACCCTAATTAGGGTTGCTTTGAATTATCTTGGTCGTTGATCTTAAATTAGTCTAGATCGTTGGTTGTAATTGAGAGCCCTATATAAAGCCTTGTTCATTTCATTTTAAGGGAGACTTTTGGGAAATTGTTGCCAAAATTATTGGAAAATCATTGAAGTGTGGTGAAAATTTGTGTAATTTGGGGTGTTAGCATGGTTTTTTATTTCTTACTTAGAATTTATTTCTATCGAGTAGTTGAATGAAAGAAATTGTTGTTGATTCATGGTGAAACCTCATGTTCATATCTTTTGTTACTTGTTGATTGCAAGTCACAGTGTAAGGTTAGGCTGAACTTATTGCAAGGCATAACTTCAATTGCTTCATATAGATTGCTTCGCATGTTTTATGGTTTTAATGTGTATAAGTGATTTGAAAATCACTCATGGGTCCTTAAAAGATTTGCAACAACTTTGTGTAATTGTTCTACTTGGCTTAGCAAAGTTTGGTTTGGTTTCACCAAGTCGTCAATAGTCTCTTGCATTGGTAGAAGTAGATTAAATCTCTAAACTCAATCTCTTTTGCATTTTATTTCAAAATCATTGTTAGGTTTAGTTGAGACCACGCTGCAAAATCATTTGCCATTTGAAAGTTGATAGATTCATGAAAGAATAGTGTAAGTCCCCTCGTGATTACAAGCATATCACATCATTAAACTGAGTTGTGTCCAGCATAAAGTCGCACGTTTACATTGTAAACCTTGGGTTGCTTCATTTTATCACACATTTGACACATTGTTTAGCATTTGAAGTTTCCTTGTTCAAGAGAGGATAGTATATTTAGTATTTTATCCTGCCATTGGAGTGGTGACAAAACTCATATCAATAGGTAGGAAAACAAAACACTCAAGCGTTAACCTTCCGCTCCACGTTAGGGGATATTAGAATAATATCTTCATAATACCTTTATTATTTCTTATTTAATGGTCTATATTGTAACTTATGTAAATATTAGATACTTTCTCATTTACGATTGTTTCTGTTAAAAATTGAACCAGAATTGCATGAAACTGAAGAGCATAAAAGAAAATAAGACAGGACACTTTAATTTTTCCTGGGAAAACCCTCCTACATGAGGGAAAAACCCAGCCACACCCCAAAATATTTCCTTCTTTATTATGATATAAAACTGAATACAAATCCTTTTCGGAATTGTTGAGACGCAAAGCCACTATATACAGGCAATGCTCAACATGTACTCTCCTAACACAAAGAACGCTCAGAGCTATATGAAGAGCCTCACACGGCAAATACAAATCAATATATCTCCATGTTGAATGAAGAACACAAGAATATTTCAAACTCAGAATTTACAGAATGTACTATATACGAATATCAACACAGGGTATAGAGGGCCCAGCAATAATAACAAAAGCTTGAACAAAATGCATGAGGAACACACACAGATAGAAGAATGATCTCCCAGATCGCAGAACACCAAACTCTTGACAAGAAATGAAACCGTGAAATAATAGGAGAATCATCCCGACAGCAATACATGCACTCCATACGCGTAGCCTTAATTAGGAGGTGCAAAGAACAGTCACAAGAAACCGTCAACCCCTTCGTAATCAAGGAGAGACATTACATATGCTACCGCGGGAGTCTTTTAGAGATGAATGCGATGACTTACACAGTCAGCAAAGACACGACGACTTCCAAACAATAATACATAGCTTTCATGCAAATACATTCAAGTAGACACATCATCATCTTACACGTTATGACACAGCATCCACACGAACAGCATACATCTTCCTCATAATAATATTTCATATGAATGAAATCAAAACACAGCTAATTGACAGTTACAAAGAGTGATGGTTCATAAGTTGACGCTGAAGAATGAACTGTCGTGACTCTTCACTCTCTCAAATCATACGACTTATGATATTAGACTCTTCATAGATCGTTCCATATGCTGAAGCAATCAATTCAGGTTTGAATGATATCTCACGCAACTATCAAAACATTAACGCTCCCTCTTAGCAAGAGAGAGATCATTCATATGTCATAGTGTGTCTCAACCTGACAAGCACAAAGGCTACACCCATATGTGTCAACAGCAAAACTTTATAACGGATTCTTTCAACGTAATTTTGTCATCTCAACATGACATTCACCATGACTACTCCCAGAGGGTGAATAAACACAAGTGCTAAGTCATGGAGTCTCTCACATGACATCCACCATGGCTACTCCTAGAGGGTGGAACAAGGGCTTTCACCTCAAACTTCTCTCGCAAAGAAGAATGCATTAACAAGGGCTTGCACCTCAAACTTTTCTCATGGAGAAGAATGCATTAAGGCATACTCACAGGGACAGCATACTCACAGCTTTGAATATCAAAATAAATTAAATGACTCCAATGTTTGACCAACCAAGGAGCTTTTGTAGTCACACTACTTCACGAGCTTGTTGATCCTCTACAAAGGACTTGGCACTCTCCCTCTGTCACACAAGCTCCCTCTGAATCTTCAAACACTTGCATCAACCATCTGACGTATTAAAGTTTAGGACTTTCCTCCTCGACCTCATCCCAAATCATCCTCTACTCTGGAACTACCAATTTCAAATTCAGATTGATTGTGCAAATCTAATCTCTACAGCTGAAGAGATGCCCTCTGAATATCATTTCTTCCTCTTCGAAGAAACAAATCACAATGACAAACTGTATAGGTTCTTCCTCTAAAATGATGTTATGTGTTACCAATACAATTTCATGACAACAAGCAGTGTTCCTCATATTTGTTCATTCCTACAGCCTGCAAGACTTCCTTACAAGTGACTCATCTTTGTCACCTTCAGATTTGAAGTTACCATCTCTACTTGCTGAAATAACTCAGAAAATATCAAAACGGGTGTTCCAAACTCCATTCAGTCGATGATTCATGACAAGAGAATAGAAAACACTACCCAAATCTACCACCATGAAAGTTCTTGAGCAAGTTGGTCGATACGGAGCCTTTTAAAAATAATGCAACCTACTTAATCTCCTTATGCCCCTTGATTCGATCCTGCAACAAAGAGATATTAATAATAATTTATAGAATTAAACTACCTTGAAGAGAAATATACAAACCAAAGTTTAAAATAATGCATGAATTACTATTCTAAAGATTGAACTACATAAAAGATACAAAACATTATTCAAGAGAATGAAGAACTTGTCTCTTTTCGACTAAGTGAAATAACAATAGCTCCCCCTTTGATCAAAGAATCAAGATCTCATGCTCCTTTGATTTTAAGACTTGTTCAACACTATCAATGAACACAAATAGGTCTGCAACTAAAACCTAGGAACTGCTGAAGTAGACAAAAAATAGCTAGTTTGCTGATCACTTCAGAATGCTTGAACCAGGCTGAGATCAACCATGTTCTCTATCAATTTTATAAAAGTAAAACTTTAGAATAAGAATCCTTCTGAATTGCCACCATATTCTTAATGAGAAGCAACATCAATGTTTGCAGTAGCAGCTTGATATTTTTGTCTTGATAAACAATCTCTGGCAAAGTGACCATACTTGTCACATCTGAAACATTGAATTCTGGAGAGATCCAACTTCTTAGGTACAGGAATTGAATCAGAATCCTTATCTCTATTTCTCTTGAAATTTCCTTTTCTCCATTCACTTTCTTTCTTTCGAGATGTATGAGCAGCAAGAACATGATCTTCTTCATGGTAAGATTTTCCTCTCGCCTCCAATCTACATTCCTCTTGAATGCAATCAGCTCTCAAGCGATCAAACTTGGGATGTTCATCACTTCCACTAATCCCTTGAATGAAAGATTCCCAAGAGTGAGGAAGACCATTCATGGCCAACATGACTAGGTCTTTGTCCTCAATTGATTCTCCAATAGCATTTAGTTGATCCTTCAATTCTGTAATCTTCATAAAGAAAGATAGAACAAGTTCTCCTTTAGCCAATTTAATATGAAGGAGTTGACGTCTCAAGGCTAGAGCTCTACTAGTGTTGTTGAATTCGTACAAACTTTGAATACAATCAAACATTGCTTTGGCTGAATTCAACTTTGATATAACCAGTACCAAATGATCCTTAACAGAATCAATAAGCATCTTCCTTGCCGTGATATTGTTCTTTCTCCATTGAGCTTTCTCAGTGTCATCAAAAGATTCAGCTACATCAGACTTCACGTAGTTGAGAAGATCATTCTCTTCAAGAGCAATGAGAACCCTGAACTTCCATGACGTAAAGTTGGATGCACCATCCAATCTGTCTTCAAATTTGAGTCCATTCACCATTGAGAGAAGCTGAAACAAGAAAACTAGAAGGAGAGCAAAGAATAATACAAAGCTTAGAAATCCTGGTTCTAGATTGATTCCTTAGACCCGCTCTGATACCATGCTAAAAATTGAGCTAGAATTGCATGAAAATGAAGAGCATGAAAGAAAACAAGATAGGACACTTTAATTTATCCTGGGAAAACCCTCCTACACGAGGGAAAAACCCAGCCACACCCCAAAATATTTCCTTCTTTATTATGATATAAAACTGAATACAAATCCTTTTCAGAATTGTTGAGACTCAAAGCCACTATATACAGGCAATGCTCAACATGTACAAAATTGAGTCTCAAAGAGATATACAAAATATGAAATGAAATCTTAACATAAACTCTCCTAACACAAAGAACGCTCAGAACTATATGAAGAGCCTCACACGGCAAATACAAATCAATATATCTTCATGCTGAATGAAGAATACAAGAATATTTCGAACTCAGAATTTACAGAATGTATTATATACAAATATCAACACAGAGTATAGAAGGCCCAGCAATAATAAAAAAATCTTGAACAGAATGCATGAGGAACACACACGGATAGAAGAATGATCTCCCAGATCGCTGAACACTGAACTCATGACAAGAAATGAAGCCGTGAAATAATAAGAGAATCATCCCGACAACAATGCATGCACTCCATACGTGTAGCCTTAATTAGGAGGTGCAAAGAGCAGTCACAAGAAATCATCAGCCCCTTCGTGATCAAGGAGAGACGTTGCATATGCTACCACGGGAGTCTTTTAGAGATGAATGCGATGACTTACACAGTCAACAAAGACACGACAACTTCCAAACGATAATACATAGCTTTCATGCAAATACGTTCAAGTAGACACATCATCATCTTACACGTGATGACACATAGCATCCACGCGAACAGCATACATCTTTCTCATAATAATATTTCATATGAATGAAATAAAAACACAGCTAATTGACAGTTACAAGGAGTGATGGTTCATAAGCTGACGTTGAAGAATGAACTGTCGCAACTCTTCAGTCTCTCAAATCATACGACTTATGATATCAGACTCTTCATAGATCGTTCCATATACTGAAGGAATCAATTCAGGTATGAATGATATCTCACGCAGCTATCAAAACATTAACAGTTTCTTTATAGAAACATCATCTTTGTAATCTCTATAAATGATCTTTTGATCATTCATTTAATTCATTCATTATTTTACCAATTACTTGCATAATATGGCATTAAAGTGGGCAAGAAAAAAATTAGTTTTTTCTATAAAAAATTAATTAAATTTTTTACCCTTATTGAAAAACGGAATTTTTTAGAGAATTTTTTCTCCTTGGTTTTTTTCGCAAACCTTCTTACATACAATTCGTGGGTCAACTTTGAAGAATAGGGGCTCATTTTTTAGTTTGTTGCTTCTATATATTCAATGTTGTGATTTCTTTTTCCTCTCACAATCCGCGTAGGGTTTTTGAGTTGGATTTTTTCCTTAAAAATGACAGATTTCCAGCTCATGTTTGTTTTGAAGTCATTTTTTGAACCCATGATGAGATTTATTTGCCTCTATGTTTTTTCTCCAGCCATGAAAATCCTGTGCAACCCTAAGATTTTTCTTTGTGACAGCATCTCTCTGTCGCTTGCGATTTTCTAGACGAGATTTTCTTGTAATTTGCTTGCGGTTTGGAGATTTTTGGGCCTCTTTGTTGTCGTTTTCTACAACCCCGAGTTCTCTTTTCATGGTCTTTTCTCCGATCCGCGACAATCTTGATGGCTAGGGCTTTCTTCAAAATCTACGATCTTTTGTTCTCTGGCAAAGACTTCTAATTTCTGCAATTTTTTTGCAGACCTAATCTTTTATTTCCAGACGGCAAGGGTTTTACACCCCCTAATTTTTCATCAGATTCAAATTTAAACAACATATTCTTTGTGGGTTTTTTGCAAAGATTTTTGGGCCTTCGTCAGAAAGTTTGGGTCTACACCTCGGGATTCATGTCAGCAATGCTTCATATTTTTTGAAGTTTGTACTTGAATTTGCCTTTTGTCTCGTTAAGATTCGTGCCATCGATTCTGACATTTATTTGTCACCTCTTCAGAAGTTCTCATCTTTTGTGCCTCAGAAAGCGTGCAGATGGCGTCTTTGACCAACATAATGTTGGAAGGCAATCAACGATTCACCGGCAAAAATTACAACACATGGAAACAACGGATGATGACTATCTTTGAGTATTGTCGCCTTGATGAACCCGTTTTGGGTAAACAGTCTCGTCCTACCGGAGCTGGACAAGATCAAGATAAGTTTGACGAGCAGAACCGAGAAATGATCATGCTTATCAAGCTTTCAGTGACTGGTGATCAACTGCCACAAGTGCCATTCAGCAAGACAACTGCAAAGATTTGGACTATTTTGAAGGATCTCCATGAGACATCAGATAAGAGTCGTGCATTCTTCCTGAAGAACCAGCTATTTTATATCATGATGGATGAGCGTATGTCCTTATAAAAGCATCTGACAAAGATTAAGGACATCTGAGATCACCTAGAGGCCACTAGTCAAAAAATGGAGGAAAAGGATATGGTAGTCATAACACTGAAAAGTTGCCTAAATGATTACTTCATCGAAACGCTCAACATTACTGTCGCGAATGTTGACAAAGTTTTCAAATTTGTCCACCAAACTTCTGCAGTAGCATCGTTGGAAACAACAATTTTGTAGCAGTGCAACTTCATCCTCCTCAGCACAAGCTTTTGCAACCAAATCCTTTCACAAGGATAAAGGCAAATCTCAATTTGCTTAGCAGAAAGGCTTTAGTCAACCTCAAGATAGCTTGGAGAAGAAAGTTCAATGTAAAAACTGCCACAAATTTGGTCACTTGATAAAGGACGGTCAGAAACGGATTGCCTATGAACAACAAAAGCAGGGAGGGTCTCAACTTGAGGCCAATGTCGCAGAGCACTCAAAGCAGAAAGAATCTGCATTTTATGCTTTCATGGAAAAACGCCCTACAGATCATGTGAAGCCTTCTACCTGGTACATAGACTCATGTGCTTCTCAACACTTCACCCATTGGCGTGATTGGTTCACAAACTTCTCACCTTTCACTAATTTGGTCATTTTTGGTGGAGAAGAGTATATTGTTGTCGACAAGGGCAACGTGCAGATACATTTTGGTGGGAGGAATCTCATATTCCTCAATGTATACTACGTTCATGGTATGGAACTGAATCTTCTCTCTGTGAGCCAGATTATGTGGCATTCTCCTCAGCTTGATGTGGTATTCACTTCGCACAAGTGTTCGATTGTTGATCGTGGGACTCACACTACTATAGTTGTTGGCATCGAGGATCATGGTCTGTCTAACTCTAGACTTGTGGATTCAAGTGATTCTCTTGAGCATGCCTTTGAAGCTAAATCATCTTCCATCAGCAGTCTTTGGCATCAACGGTTTGGCCACTTGAACATTCACTATCTTGCTTAGCTTGTTTAGGAGGATCTAGTTCTTGGCTTACCTAAGATTCAAATTTCAGACTCAGCATCACCGAGTTTGTGGAGCTTGTCAGACTAGGAAGCAGCACAAGGCACCATTTAAGGATGGTGACTCATGGCGAGCCTCAAAGGTATTGCAATTAATGTATGTGGTCCAATGAATACATCTATTACTGGTGCGAGGTATTTCTGTCTTTTCGTTGATGATTTCAGTCGTAAAATGTGGGTGTACTTTCTTAGACAAAAATTAGATGTTTTTACAGTATTTCAAAAATTTAAGGCCTTAATAGAAAAAGAGTCAAATTGTCCTATAGTCACTCTTAGGTCAAATAATGGGGGGGGAGTTTTGTTCTCTTACTTTCTCCACCTACTGTGATACACGCGAAATCAAATGCCAGTTAACCACACCTTACACTCCTCAACAAAATGGCGTTGTTGAACGTCAAAACCGCACTATAATTGAAATGGCTATGATAGAACTCAGGAGTGTTCCTAAGAAATTTAGGGCAGAAGCAGTGTTCACTACAATCTATCTCCTTAATCAGTCTCCCACACATGTTGTTAAAGAGAAGACTCCTAAGGAAGCCTGGACTGGTCACAAACCTAGGATCAGTCATCTGAAAGTCTTTGGCTCTTTAGCATATGTTTGGATTCCAAATGCCCAGTGCTCCAAGTTGGATTCCAAGAGTCAGAAACTTATGTTCACAGGGTAGCGAGAAGATTGTATACGTTGAAGCAACTGCTGGGCAGAAGTAGACACGCGAATTGCATCATCCTGGAATAAGCTGAACAGTACCAATGTGAGTTTAGTGGTGATTGAAAAGAAGACAGCACGTGGTGGGCGCGGGACCAATCTTCTCTCAGAACTAATCTTCATTATACAGCATGGTGAGCGTGGGACCACCAATCATCTTCCAAAACGAATAGTCGTTACACAGGTGCCCAGAAACAATCCATTTCTCAGTTTACGTATTTTACAATTTGAATATTCTCAGTTTTGTATTCAGAAATTGTGATTCTGAACAATGAGCAGTCTGTCAATGATTTCCTGTGGTTATTCTACGAATCATAACCAGTGAAAGAATGATAATTTCATGCGCTCATTTATTATTATTATTGAATTGTGTTCATGCCTTCACATACAAACAATTAATGGATAGATTAGAACAGTGAGTTGTGTAGACTACAACAGTAACTGGGAATTTTACAGTGGTATCAAAGCTTTCAATCTTGCCAGTCTGTAGGGTGTTTTGAGTTGCCAAAACAGAAGAAATGTTTTACTAAATATGCCATCAGGCCATTACAACTTCCAGAATACCAAAGAACGTCAAAATAGAAATCCAACCAGTTCATCTAGTTCAACTCCACAATTTGAAATTGAGGAAAGTCATACTGAGATAGAAGGAATAATTTTTGAACGCGACAATAACATGGGGGAACCAGAGAATAATAGGGATTTAATTGCGGCATTGATGAGAAGTCAACAGGACATGCAAAAAAATATAAATACTATGACCAATCTGATGACTCAATTCATGACTCAAAATTTAAACCAAAATCAAAATGAAGGTGGTAGGGATGATCGTTTAGTTAATAACAATTAGCCTGAAAGAACAACAACGGCCAGACCTTACATGCCAAATTTTACTCCTACAAATTTGCACCCAGAACATGAACCTACTGCTAGATAAAATAATTGAATAGATTATTTTGTATTGAATAATTCATCTTTACAAGGAGCGATAAGCTCATATATACAGTACCAATGATACAATATTAGCAACTATCTAAAGATAGACTGCAACAAGATCGCAACAGAAAAGAGCATTAAAACGGAAACATTCTAATACGGGAAACATTCTAATACCCTCCCATAATGCTCAATCTGTCAACAACACCAATAGTTTCCCTGAATTTTACAAATTTATCAGAACCAAGAGACTTGGTGAAGATATCTGCGGACTGCTCTAAGGTAGGAACATACAGTAATTGAATAGATTTGTCTTCAACCAGCTGACGAATGTAATGACAATGAGTTTCGACATGCTTGGTTCTTTCATGGAAGACCGGATTCTTTGCCAGTTTGAGCACTCCCTGATTATCACAGGATAGGGTAGTCGGTCCTGACTGAGGAACATGCATATCTGCAAGCATCCACCGAAGCCAAACTACCTCACAAGCTGCTTTAATTGCTCCTCGATACTCTGCTTTGGTGGATGACAGAGCCACTGCCTGTTGTTTCTTACTCGTCCATGTGATAGCATCGGACCCCAAATTGAACACATATCCAGCGGTAGACTTACGATCATAACAGATCGGCCCAGTCTGAATCTGTGTAGCCACATAGTGTAGAATCAGAACTCTGAGTGTACAGAAGACCATAATCAGGAGTACCACTAACATAGCGCAGGACACGCTTTGCAGCTGTCCAATGATTAGCCTTGGGCGCTGTCATAAAGCGGGATATGTAGCTTACCGCAAAACTAATGTCAGGTCTGGTGGCAATAAGATAAATGAGGCTGCCCACTAGCTGTCTAAACAAAGATTCATCCACAACAGGTGAATCGGACTGAGCTGATAATTTGAGCCCGGGTTCCATAGGAGTGGGAGCAGGTTTGCAATCCTGCATTCTAAACCTGTCCACAAGACTTCTGGCATACTTGGACTGAGAAAGAAAGATATTGTGCTCAGTCTGCCAAACCTCAACTCCGAGACAATA
>MU227924.1:0-33806 GCA_018584345.1 Thuja plicata | reverse complement strand
AACCTTGGAGTGTTTACTCACGTCCTTCGTGAGTATATGCTTTTCAAGAGAGGGTTGAGCGTTTGATATACTGTATCAAGTGTTTAGTCCTATATGTTATGTAGTGGTACAAAACTCACATCAACAGATCGCAATAGAAAAGAGCATTAAAACGGAAACATTCTAATACAGGAAACATTCTAATACTAGAGAGGTACAGGATGAAATTTTAAATGATTGGGAATTGGCCAGGGCAAAATTCAGATCTCACATGTCATTTAGAGAGTACATGGATGTTAGGATGAGACATAGACCTCATAGGGGCAGAAATTACAATAGTGAATTACAGAGGAAAATAGGAAAGATGTCCATACCTTACTTTGATGGCACAGGCAAGACAACTGCCAGGGCATGGGTTCAAAAGTTAGACACATATTTTCAATTAAACCCCATGATGGAGTATGAAGCTATTAAATATGCAGCATTACATCTAGATGGAGTAGCACATGAATGGTGGCACCATGAGCAGGTCACCTTGGGCCATAATTTGGTGGATACATATCTAAAATTCACTGAACGACTCATTGATAGATTTGATTCCAAAGATCCTGAATTACATTTAAAAGAATTAACACAACTGAAACAAATAGGGACAGTTGAACAATATATAACAGAATTTGAAAAATTGGTTGTACTTGTCACTGAAATTTCTGAGCGACACAAGATTGTTATTTTCATTGATGGACTCTCTGATTCCTTGAAAGGATGGGTGAAGTCTTTATATCCTACCACACTACAAATGGCTATTAAGAAGGCTAGATATTTAGAAGCTTCCTCAAAAGGAAAGAATTGGAATAAAAGCCCTCTACCAAAACTGGATAAAGACAAGGAGCCTTCCAACAAAGAAACGTTTCCAAAACCCAGATTTGATAAAGAGGAAAGGGATGAACTCAGGAAGCGCAAATTGTGCTTCAGTTGTAAATAATCATGGCAACCAGGTCATAGGTGTTTGGGCAAAGGGAAAATACATTACATTGAAGTAATATCAGATGATGAAGACGAGGAAAATATAGATCCAAATATAGAAGGTTCCCAAAAGGTTTCTGCCTCTGAACAGGAAAATAAACAGCCAGGTAGTATAATAGCATCCATGACAGGAATTCCTCATTACAGCATTTTTAGGGTAAGAAGGTTGTTACAGGGTCAACGAGTTATTGTTATGATTGATAGTGGATCTACTCATAATTTTATTGATGCTGCTCTTATTAAGAAACGAGGTTTACATACAGTTAAACATGAAGGTTTTGATGTGAAAGTTGCAGGTGGCACTAATTTAGTAAGTACACATAAGGTTCCACAACTCAATATTAGTCTGGGTAATTATACAGTGACAAATGATTTTTATGTTATTGATTTGGCGGATACTAACGTTGTGTTAGGAATTCAATGGATGGAAACATTGGATAAGTATTCTCAGAGTTTCAAACGCATGGAATTTTCTTTCAAAGTTGATGGACAAAAGGTGATTCTCAGAGGTATGTCAAATGGTGGGACCAGGATTGTTACTGCTAAAAGGATGGAAACTATTTTCCGTCATGGTGAGGTTGCTTGGTCAGCACAGTGTTTGATTTCTACAAAGGTAACAGGTTTTGAATCTAAGCACTATTCAGATGATTTGTTGCAAGTATTAGATTCTCACAGTTTGGTTTTCAGTGATATACCCCCTGGGGTACCCCCAGATAGAGGTTTTGAACATACTATTGAATTGGAAGAAGGGGCTAAGCCCATCATCACTACTCCATACAGGAATCCTAAGGCATTCAAAGATGAAATAGAAAAAGCTATTAAGGAGCTATTAGCGATGGGGCACGTTAGGCCCAGCTCAAGTCCATTTGCTTCATCGGTAGTGATGGTCAAAAAGAAAGATGGGACTCTACGCATGTGTATCTACTACCGTGCCCTCAATAAAAAGACTATAAAAAACAGGTATCTGATTCTCCGCATTGATGAATTGTTAGATGAATTACATGGTGTTGTATATTTTTCTAAAATTGATTTGAGATCAGGGTATCATCAGATTAAGTTAAGGGAACAGGATATTCATAAAACTGCTTTCCGTTGTCATTATGGTCATTATGAATTTTTGGTTATGCCTTTTGGACTGACAAATGCTCCAGCAACATTTCAGTCTTGTATGAACCATATTTTTAATAAGCAACTGCGGAAATACTTGCTCGTTTTCTTTGATGATATACTAATTTACAGCAAGACTTGGGAGGAACACCTAAAACATATTGATGAAATTTTGGGTATAATGGAGTCTCAATCTCTTTATGCAAAAGCCTCTAAATATGAATTTGGTATGACAGAAATTTTATATTTGGGACATATGATCAGTGCTAAAGGTGTGCAAGTGCATCAAGAAAAGATCAGGGCTATTCAGGATTGGCCGCCTCCACGGACTCTTTCTGATTTAAGAGGTTTCTTTGGTCTATGCAGTTATTACAGGAGATTTGTTAGAGGGTTTTCACAGCTTGGAGCACCACTGACAGATCTTACCAAACAGGGGGCATTCAGATGGACTGCAGAGTCACAACAGGTATTTGATAAACTTAAGGAGGTAATGAGTTCTTGCCCCGTCCTTGCATTACCAAATTTTGATCAGCCCTTTGTATTAGAATGTGATGCATCAGGTAAAGGAATTAGCGTCGTGTTGATGCAAAAAAAACATTCGATAGTTTTTGAAAGCAGGAAACTCACTAGTGCCGAAAAACTGTATTCCATATATGACAAGGAAATGTTAGCTATTATGCATACATTAGCTAAATTCAAACAATACTTAGTTGGAGCCAAATTTCTAGTTAAAACTGATCATAATAGTCTGAAGTATTTCCTTAGTCAGAGATTTGAATGATAGGCAGCAAGTGGATTAGTAAAATTCGAGCTTATGATTTTGAAATTGAATATGTTAAGGGTAAGAACAATGTTGTAGTTGATGCTTTTTCTAGGAGGCCGGAAATAAATGCTTTAAGCTGGGTAACAGCTGATTGGAGATCTTTGTTGTTGGTAGAATATTCTAAGAACTCCATTGCTTGTGATCTATTGGACGGGAAAGTTCAGGACGATAGGTAAAAAGTTGTGAATGATATTATTTACTATAAAGATAGAATCTTCTTAGTACCTGAGTCAAAGTTAAAGCTGAGAATTTTGCAAACGGTACATGATTTTCCATTAGCAGGACATCCTGGTTATTTCAAAACTTACAGGCACATCTGTGAAAGATTCACATGGAAAGGGCTCAAAAATGACGTTTTGCAATACGTCAAGGAATGTATCACATGCCAGCAGAATAAAGCAAAACATTCTTATCCAGTCGGGTTATTGCAGCCTTTACCTATTCCAGATCAGAAATAGGAAAGTATCTCAATGGATTTCAATACTGGTTTACCACGAGCTCAAGGTAAAGATTGTATTTTTGTGGTGGTTGATAGACTAACGAAATTTGCACATTTCTTTGCTATCACTACAGAATTCACAGTTGTTCAGGTTGCCAGATTGTTTTTCAAGGAAGTATTCCGTTTACATGGTCTACCAAAGAATATAATCAGTGACCGCGACAACAAGTTTTTGAGTAACTTTTGGGCAGAATTATTCAGGTTGACAAGTACAGTATTGCATCACAACACTGGTTACCATCCACAGACAGATGGTCAGACAGAAATACTCAACAAATGGATTGAAGGCTACCTTCGTAATTATGTCGCTGGGCACCAAAAGGCTTGGATTCGATGGTTGAATTGGGCGAGTATTGCTATAATACTACTTTCCATATGTCCATCAGTATGACGTCGTTTAAGGCGTTATATGGGTATGATGCTTTATCCTTTGTCGATCTTGCTTTTGATACCAGTAATGTGCCCAAGTCACGAGATTGGCTTCAGGAGTGTCAGGACATCTTGAAAACCCTCAAGGAAAATTTACATAGTGCTCAAAACCGGCAAAAGCTCTACATTGATAAAAAGAGGGTGGAGCGGAGTTTTGAGGTTGGTGATTTGGTATACCTCAAATTACAGCCCTATCGACAGTCATCCTCAAACGGAGTGGGGTTGAGAAATTGAAGCCTCGGTTTTATGGGCCTTATCAGATTGTTGGCAAAATTGGCAAGGTTGCATATGAATTGGCTTTACCAACAGGTAGCAGGATCCACAATGTGTTCCACGTTTCTTGTCTCAATAAGACTTTAGGTCAGCAGGTCACAGTTTCAGCAGCTTACCTCCCTTGGATGAGGAGGGGAAACTTGCAATGATTCTTGAGAAGATTGTAGAAATGCGGGATCGGCATCTACGTAACTGCACTATTCGGGAATATCTGATCAAATGGATGGATTTGCCCTTGGACGACGCTACTTCGGAAAATGAGCAGATTCTGGGTCATCCAAATTCGCAGTTGCTTGTGGGCAAGCAACACGTGGCAGGGGAGACTTGTCATGTCCCCAAATAAACCAAATAAAGGAATTAATTATTTAATATTAATCATTTAATATTAAATAATTACAAGAAATTTGTAACATTAAAGTTTAGTGTTTAATAAAGTAGTTTCCCTTACGGGAATACTACAACCGTTTTTGGTTGAATAAAAGTCTGGTTCGTGCGTGAAGGGAAACATGCTTGGAAATTGAAAGATATTTGGCAGTTAGTGGAGGATCAGTATTCTCCTTTCGTCAGAGTTCCTGACCTATTGGAAGACATGGAGACAAAATGATTCGACAAAACCAATACGTCTCTAGACTATAGTGTTAACGTGGGTGGTAGCGTGAACTATCCATTTCTGGGCGGAGCGACCAAGCACAGAACACGTACATCTCCAAAACATTCCACACAGCACAACTGGAAGGAAGCATGACATGTGTTTAATATTGTACGCGTTGCAGCAGGGAGGTAGCGAGAAGATTGTATACGTTGAAGCAACTACTAAGCGGAAGTAGACACGGGAATTGCATCATCGTGGAATAAGCTGAATAGTACCAATGTGAGTTTAGTGGTGATTGAAAAGAAGACGGCACGTGGTGGGCGCGGGACCAATCTTCTCTCAAAACTAATCTTCATTACACAGCATGGTGAGCGTGGGACCACCAATCCTCTTCCAGAACGAATAGTTGTTACATAGGTGCCCAGAAACAATCCATTTCTCAGTTTACGTATTTTACATATTTATCCACTGTAAAATTCCCAGTTACTGTTGCAGTCTACACAACTCACTGTTCTAATCTATCCATTAATTGTTTGTATGTGAAGGCATGAACACAATTCAATAATAATAATAAATGAGCGCATGAAATAATCATTCTTTCACTGGCTATGACCCATAGAATTATCACAGGAAATCATTGACAGACTGCTTATTGTTCAGAATCACAATTTTTGAATACAAAACTGAGAATATTCAAATTGTAAAATACGTAAACTGAGAAATGGATTGTTTCTGGGCACCTGTGTAACAACTATTCATTTTGGGAAGAGGATTGGTGGTCCCACGCTGTGTAATGAAGATTAGTTCTGAGAGAAGATTGGTCGCACGCCCACCACTTGTTGTCTTCTTTTCAATCACCACTAAACTCACATTGGTATTGTTCAGCTTATTCCACGATGATGCAATTCCCATGTCTACTTCCGCCCAGCAGTTGCTTCAACGTATACAATCTTCTCGCTACCTCTCTGCTGCAACGCGTACAGTATTAAACACATGTCGTGCTTCCTTCCATTTGCGTCGTGTGGAATGTTTTGGAGATGTACGTGTTCTGTGCTTGGTCGCTCCGCCCAAAAATGGATAGTTCACGCTACCACCCACGTTAACGCTATAGTCCAGAGACGTATCGGTTTTGTCGAATCATATTGTCTCCACGTCCTCCAATAGGTCAGGAACTCTGACGAAAGGAGAATACTGATCCTCCACTAACTGCCAAATATCTTTCAATTTCCAAGCATGTTTCGCTTCATGCACGAACCAGACTTTTATTCAACCAAAAACGATTGTAGTATTCCTGTAAGGGAAACTACTTTATTAAACACTAAACTTTAATGTTACAAATTCCTTGTAATTATTTAATATTAAATAATTAATTCCTTTATTTGGTTTATTTGGGGACATGACAAGCATAGTCATTGTACTTGCCAATATCTTAATGCCTTATAGTAAAAGACTTGTTGCCACTACCAAAGCTGATTTTTCCCTCATTGAAGATTTCCAAGGTAAAAATCTAGTGTTCACTTTATTTTTGTAATATCCCCTTTCTGAAATAGGACTAATAAAAAACGATAATAATAAAATTAAAATATAAATATATAATAAAATATCATCTAATATAATTACAAATTAATTAAGCTTAATGAAAGGTCAAGAGGCATGCAATGAAAAGTTGTGACTCCCTCAACATAAGATATAAAAGGGAAAAAAGTTCATTTGAAATTGGGGGCTATATGGAGGAAGGAAGGAAGGAAGAAGGGAGCAAAAGGAATTAAGGAAGCATCAATAGAAGAAGAAAGGAATGGGAAAAAGATAAGGAAGTGATTCTTTCGAAGGGGCAGCAATGATGAAGAGTTGTGACCATTTTAAAGTGTGGTAATTGTGAAAGGTTGTTAACCTTATGAAGAGGTGCGAGTCTACCTCACATTGGAGGATATTAAGGGAAGAAGATTTCATTTGAGGAGGAGATCCATGGGAGATTAATTTGAGGAATAAGATATTATTCTCGAAGGCAACAATGAAAAGTGGTGACTCATTCCCAAGTCCACTTCATGTATGTCTACTTGATATTGAGGGGGAATTTTGTTCATTCACACATCTTTTCTAACCTTCATTGGTTCCTCATACTTAGGGATTGTTTAATTGTCTTGAACCAAAGATCCATAAACTTCTTTTGCACATTACGATTAAACATTCCCAAAGATTATGACTAAGCCCATCCAAGGACAATATGAAATCACTATGTTGGGACCACAAACAAATTTGAACACAGAGCACATTTTTCACAAGTATGAAGTAAGTTTTTGAAACTTGCTTCGGTTGTGCAAATGGACATGTTATAGAAAACAGAGAAAGAAATCCGAGAATGTGATAATATAAAAAACTTCATTATTTGGGTTACAGTTCAGAGAGAGCATTGGCAACAAGATAAGCAATTACTTATGCAAACAGTTAGTCCAAGTTGCATTACAGCTGCTTGTAGTTATAATGAACCAAGTCATAATGTTATTGCTCTCAACGAAGAGCAATAAGAAGATTTATTTTGAGTTTGCATGTATATTACTTTGTTTAAACACTGACTACTAGTCTATTTTGAACATATGCTATTGTATTGTAAAACATTTTCATTTAGCATTTGACGTTTGGTATTGAATTATCAATTAGCAGTAGAGTTTTGTCATTAATTTTGTATATTTGACAGAGGAATTTTATTGCATTTATGTCTTTTTAGATGGCCACACCCACCACATCAATCCTGGGGTAAAAACATATTGAGGAACTGCTGTACCTGATCCCCATACAAGTCCAGAGACAGGAGCAGGACTGCAACTTAGTGTAAATCGTGATTTTGGAATCTTGTTTGGGTTCCCAACTTCTTAACAATTAGATTCTTAGTTTTTGGCTGTAGATTTATCTGCCTGCTAAAAATGTAATGTACCAGTGAGCACTAATTTTCTCACACAGTTGACACAGAAGCAAAATCTAATGTAACTAAAAATCCCCCAAACTTCAGCACTATTGTCTAGACAAACATTTGGGCAGATGACACCAAACTTACATGCCTCTCTAATCACCTGCACCGCTAAAAAGATTCATAAATATGTCATGTTGTACTTTAATCATTAATGTCATAGTAGTGCATCTTTTACAGCATATGTGCCCAATTAAGCAATGATGCAAATCCAACTTATGTATGTGCATACTTGAATTTACCACATATAACTTACATGAATCATTGAAATACCACTGGAAAATAAAGCAAAGCAAATGAATACAAAAATAGATCACAAATGCAGCACAAAAGTATAAGCAAATGATGACATACCCACAAGATCGCGGCAGACATTTCGGTCCTGGAAATTGTTGAATTCAAAGATAAACCCACCACCCTAAGAAATACCACAAATGTGACATTCAGATATTTGCCCAGAACATAACCACACAAGTCCGCTTATAGATAATATCAGTCAATTTCTACATTGAGTTATCGATAAGGCCTTTTAAGAAAATGCAACCTTTAGTGCCAGATCCTGAATGAGGTTTAAAAGTGCTGTGTTTGAACCTTCTTTGCTGAACTTATGACCTGCAAATTTTGCAATTCAATTAAAAAACAATGAGTCACACAAACAACAACTTTGACTTCCATTTTATACTGAATAAAATATTATAGGGCTCTCCATACAACTAAAAAACACATCCTTTTACAAATGACGCCAAGATCAATTTTATCTCTGCACCTAAATTACCATGCATATGCACCAACACTTAGTTGAGAATTCAATTGTCCAGAGATACATTTATGATTCTATACTAATAGTATATACACATTACATTCCCTGGTTTATTTTAGTAATATCTTTGTCAATTCTTTGTGATTAAAGATTAAAAAAAAAGGAAAATTACCCCAGTGACAAAAGGGTCAGATGATTACAAAAAAAATTCAAGCAACTTCGAGTACACAAAATAGTAGGATTCCATAAAACAAAACTCATTAAACATGCTACAAAAAGTCAAAACAGCAGTATACAACTGGAACGAAAAACATTACAGTTCGCAAGAAAAGCATCATAAGTACATATTAGAATCAAGGAAAACTAGCATTTATTAATACTACTAAGAACCAACTTTTATTATCTTACTTTTATTTGTTTCCAGATTGATATATAATTTTAAACTTGTGCTTTCATAAATGGTATTAAAATCAAAATGTCAGAACCTATTAGAATCAAAGTAAATGCAATTGATGTATTAATTAATTTCAAGTTATTGATCGAACTGTTGGGACTCAATCCCATGATGTCATTTTTTGTTCGAGTGTCTTCCCTTTCTATGTTTCTTGACCCTACTTGAGCAATCTGAAAAATCTTAAGTGGATCTCCCTCGGTCAAAATTGCCTGTGAGCTATCCACTGTTATTCCCCATGTGCACGTAAAATGTTGTGATTGCCAATTTTTCAAAAGTGTTTAAGTGTGTGAGTTTTAGGCTAAAATGTTTTATTTTGTGCAAAGTGTCAAAGTTGTTGTAGTTTTCTTATCAAGTGTGCCTTTCCGTCCACCCCCCTTCCTTTGTTGAAGTTCCTTATTAGGGTGGCAAACATCTTCATTCAACATGTTATTCCCGCATTCCCAGCTTTCGTTTTATTTTTTCTTTCTACATATTGGCCCATTAGCCTTCCCTCTACCAAGGTGGCTATCATGAGGTAGTCCAGAAAGCTAATCCCCGAAATTTCCCACTACATTGCTTCATCGAGATCTCTTGCTTGGACTTCCCTCCATTTTCTACCTTAATGGTATGACTTCCTTATCACCCCAAACCCCCAAAGTCAAACACTCCCCTTGTTTTTCACTGACATGCCTACCTACTCCCCTAAACACTCAAAGAACCATTTATGACAACGGCTGATGTCATCACCATTCAGACTAGTGTTTCTCTTCCCCAAAAACTGTTATTCATCAAAATTGATGTGGACTTTTGTGTAATTTGCAACAGTAAAGGTATAAACAATCTAAAAACACAAAATCAACCTAATGGAGTTCTATAACCAATAAATTTTTCTAGTTGGGGCCCAAAAAACATATTCTAATGATAAGGGCAGAGATTTATTTAGGGTCAAGCTGAATTCTTGTAAAGAGGTGAATTTTATGCCCCTTTAAACACATTTCCCTTCTGTTGCCCAACATCGACCCTTGCTGATTTGCAGTCATTTCCATCTTATCTAAAAAAGAACCAAACTGAAAACCAAAAGAAAACATCTTTAGGCCTTTCTTGCAGTTTGTCGTTCTCAAATTTTAAACATGCCCATTTTAAGATTTTGTCCATTGAATTCAGTAAGTCAATTGGAATCATTCCAATGCCTCAAATCATCTTCATTCCAGTTTTATCAAGTTCAAAATCATTAATTGTCAATCTTGGTCATAGGTGACTCGGAATTGAATTTGGTCATCTTAAAATGTCATAAAATTACGTAAGTCAAATCATAAGACTATGCAACCTTGTAATCCTTCCAGAGATATTTAAAGGTCCAATAAAATTATCATGACTCCATTAATATATCCAATGTTTGCATTTCTCAATTCACAATTTCACATAACAGCAAGAAAACTCAGCAAATCTGTAAGATATTAAAATGGAAGTTTTCAAAATTGGCACCAGCTAAACTCACGACAAAATGACAGAAAAAAAATTGGCAAAAAATTCAAATTGCAAAACACACTATTTTTTTGCCTGATTTTTTGTAGTTTAACAGCAATGGGGATGCAGATCATGAAGATCAATTGCTGAATATTTTGTAAAATCCATTGTGTTTTGCACAATCTGAAAACGGTAAAGTAGGTCATTTTGTCTTGAGCTTAGGCATGTCCTTCAAAATATATTTATGTTTACTTTAGAGCATCTTCGTGTCTAAATACATTTACAATTGATCAGCAAGTATAAATTTGCAGGAATTTGGGGTTTTGATACATAATCACAAGTTTATGTAAAGTGCATGTTCCCCCAACATCTCGACAAAATTTTCACGGTGGCATTTTGACTTGCTACTACAAATAAGAAGTTCTAGAATGTATTTAAGGGGCAGTGACAGTCAGTTTGTTTGTGGAGATTAGAAGTTAAATACATTTTTTTTAAGTGAGGCCATGCACAAACAAAATTAAAATATTTGCTCAATATGTTTCTTGCATTTATATCCAAAGGATTTGACAAGTTTTTTAAAGATTTAAAGCTTCGGACATTAAATACACATTTACATGCAATATACAAACATGCCTCAAAATCACAAAATTCCCAACGGAGTCACAATTTCAAGAGTAAAAAAACACTTTACACAAAATTGGTTGATGTGTTGCCGAACCTCAAAATCCCAAAATTCCTTAAGGAGGATTTTGGGGATTTAGCCTTCAAATTCCCTTAAGAAATGGGTTTTTGGAGATGTTAAGCACCATTACATAAAGTTTGCAAACATGTTGTCAAGCCCCAAAATCCCACCCAGCTTACTTACAACGGCGAGAGTTTGTAATTCCTTTGTTATCTCTGAGAAATCAAGATTAACTTATATTAATATTAAACAAATAGCAGTAGACGCATCCCATCATGGGAATTTATATTGGTATGGCTTGCCCAGTCACTGAAAGCAAGAATATACTCAGTGTTTTTGACATTTGACATTAATGGAAATGGAAGCCACGAAGCCACCCCATAAGCACAATTCATTGACCAAGAAAAACTAGTGTTGGAAAGCTAAATATTAAAAGCCCTCTTATGTTCAGATGGTATTGAGGATAATGGCAAAGTATGCTCTCAATGCTCTATGATGGAAGATTTATTATTCAAATTGAGTGTGGCAGCTGCGGATAAAAGAAAAATGTGCAGAAGAGTTATGGGAACTTCTAGTGAAATCCCTGACGGAAATGGATTCATAATGATGCGAACGTGGTTTTTCTGGCAGGTCCCTCAGTGCCAATAGAGAATCATAAGAGTAATGAGCCTGTGGAGATACCGGAGATACATATTAGAGCCATGAAATTTACTGTGCAAGATTTAACAGCATACGTGCACAAAATTGAAAACTTTTGTCAAGATCTTCATCTGGTGACTAGGCACATGGTGGTACACAGCATAAAGGTGTCATCAAGCTGATGAGTGGGTATACTATGCCCCTTCAAGTGAATGATCATTTGATGCGAGCTATGCAGTGGATGGAGTTGATTCAGGGTTTCAAAGTCTGTCGCTTCAAGGTGGCAGTGCATTCTACTGTACGCTCTGTTAAGCTAGTTGCACTGTCAGGCAATGGTGATAATAACATGGTGCACACCCACTAAATTGATGGCTCTTCCTGTGAGTGGACTGGCGAATTGGGCTGTGACTCGCTTCCCCTTGTTTAAGCTAGTTGCACTGAGTTGTTTTTGTTCAGTTATTTTGGGTTTGTTGGTATATGCTAGTGGTAGTTGTAGGTTATCGGTTGTTTTGTAGCCATTTATATATGCAGGTGTTTGTTGTTTTATGATATTCTCTGCAATCAGATTTGCATTGCTGTTTGATTTCTGCTGCATATGCTTCCGTTGGTCCTTTTATGGATAGGGCACTTTAATAGAACCCTGTTTATGATCTTAGAAATTAAACAATGCAGATAGAGTTTCAAAGATGTAAACCACCTTACTTCACAAACAACATTGCAGAAGAGGGCTTACCCAGGGACAAACATTGAAAGGTTATGGCCTCTATGAGATTGAATTTCTTCACAAGCAGCAAACAGAGGGAAGAAACCTGGAGATGTCTGGCAGAGTTTTGTTGACTTTCATGACTGAAACACCAAAAAATATTATCAAAGTCTGAACTTCTGAACCCAATTAAACCACCACCCAGCAGCATGACATGAGAACATTAAAATCCAATCAACAAAATCAGTATGTTGCTTGGGTGCAAAAAAATGGTGCTCCCAGAAGTCAAACAATAGCATAAATTAATCACAAACCGTTTCTGAGAAGGCTTCTGCTGTAATTAGAACAGACAACAGACGGGTCAGATAATTAATCGGCATATGAAGATAAATTAGAGCTGAATGCAATTGAGGAACCCAACACAAGAAAAAGGATAATGCCAGACTTCAACAAGGAAGTTTAAGCCAGATTTGCTAACATATGATCAGAGTTGGAATTTGCGAGAAATGAGAAATGTCTGGTATAAATGGATCACTTGGCCAAAAATCATCAAGCATTGCCAAAGGTCTGATTCAGTGGTGACACCCAACAAAACCTCTAAGAGAATGATATGGAATATGAGATAGGCAGTCAATAAAGGCAATGCCCTGACATTCAGTTTAGTAAGATTTGTGTCAGTTCTGTGGGGGACAATATTTCAGGTCTGAGAAACACTTCCAATAATCTTTTTTCCATTTTTGTGTGATTTCCTTGGCCCTCGGAGTATGTGTCTCGGAAGGTAACTCAGTGCACTTGTACAAGCTCGTGTACTATATTGTTGATAATGTGGATAAGCGCGCTTGAGCTGGAGCAGTACTAGGATGGGTGACCTCACGGGAAGTCTCGGTGCTTCAACTCTGTGAGCATCACCTAGATGCAATGAGTGCTAAGTGTTCCATTCATTCTCATGAGAGATGGGTTCTTGTGAACCACTACTCATGAAACACGGGTCAATGAGTTTAACTCAAAATGACACAGTTGAATCCTGATAGCAATATCACAATGTGGTTACTGGTGAAGGGTCCTCTTAATTTTATCTGTCTGTCAGTGTTCTTATATGATGTTAACAAAGATCCTTACCTGTTCCTGCTCTAGTTATAGTTAATGTGGCTAATATCAGCCATCATATGTATGTTGGTGCCAACATGTAAGGTACTGTTAGTTCAGAGCCTCTTATTTTTGTCTGCCTGTAAGTGTTTATAGGATGTTCTTGAAGGTCTTTGCCTGTTCCTGCTCTGGTTATAGTTAGTATGGCTCATCTCAGCCATTATAGGTATGTTGGTGCCAATATGTAAGAATCTAGTAGTCCTGAGCATACTTCAACTAGTTATATTATAGTATATATTTTTTTATGTTACAGTTATAATACAGTTTCCTTCCTTCATATTTTATTAAAATTAAAGGAAAAAATGTTTTGAATAGAAATTTTCAAAAAGGCTGTTACACGCCACTTATAATTCAAGTGCAATAAGAGTGAAGCCTTAGAACTGCATTCACCATTTAAATCTAAGTGTTGAATACTACAGGGAGATGAAATTTAAATAACACTAACATCTATTGCATTGATTTATTGAACAATGAACATTCAACATTCAATGTTGACAAACGAACTCAAAAAATGAGTAAAATGCTGAAATATAGATATGAAATTGGCAAACGCAGCTATCTGATTTGCTGTATTAATAATGATCATGAAAAATAACTGTTCTAAAATGACCCCTTGTCTCCATTTTCCCAAAGGTTTTCTTTTTCTGTTTTCTAAAACAAGTGTTGATGAATGGGACATAGGGGCATCCCTGGAATGCTTTCAGCAAAGTGGAAATATCTCTTGATGTCCCAGAGACAGCACAATGAACCCAAGTACCCACTTAAATATCAGGATGAAAAAATACAGTGACAAATATCAGGACATGAGAGGTGCAGAAAAAAAGATTTGGCATTTAGGCAATCATCACTAACTGAAACAATATAAAATAGAAGAATGCATCAAGCTAAGAGAGAAAAATTGGAAAAAACTATACCTTTTATGGTTTTAAAATTCACATCAAGCTTGAGAGCAGAGGACGATCTTGGATCATTTGGAGTGAATGTGAACCTATTCTCTGTCTGTCAGATGAAAAGCAAAAATATGTTACTTAAAATAACATATAAAAATTAATTAGAAAAATTAAATGTATGTTAATTATAAGATTTTTGAAGAAACTTATGTATGTTCTGGTTTTTTTAAAATCTATAAATATAGAGTGTTAATTATCTTTCTCTATGTTGGTTTCCAGCCCAACTCCTTTAATCCTTTGCAAACTTAGGTTCTTGACTCTGGGCGATGATGCTGTTTTCGTAAACTGTATACCCAGCCCTATCTCTTGTGGAAACTGTTTTATATAATTCTCAATTTTTCTAGTGTACAATTACAAAAGAAACATTTTATTTTAATTTCTTAAACAGTGTGACATACAAAATTTCAATTGCATAAAACAGATTCTTGATAGAATGCATAATATTCATAAGGGATTCTGCATCTTTAAAGCAAAATTCTTGTTTGTAGTTCACCAACTTCGGAAACAACCCTAAATAAAATTAAACTAAAATGCATTTGAGAGTCGAAAAAAAAAAATTATACAGCAGGAACTGTAATATACCAAAATCAAAACACCCTGCGTGCCTGGATCCTTCACTTTCGTCTTGTATGTGGCACGAATTGTTGCCAGGGGTGTCTCCATATTCAATACTTCTTCTACTCAACAAATCCTAAACAAACTTCCTGCTCTTTACCATTCTATTTTCTCAACAGACAAAAACTCTGCAAAAACAGCATTACATGATAGTTCTTATTAGCAAAACAAGGCTGAGTCTTTCCGGTCAAGTTTTCCCGACTCCGTGAGACACCTCCAGCGGGGCGAGCCCGCAAGGTAAAAGTCTATCGGCTAATAATTAATAAAAAATATTATAATAAAAACATTTAATAACTATATTTATTATAATATTTTTTATTATTATTTATAATTTAAAGAAGAAAAATTAATAACTATATTTATTATAATATTTTTTATTATTATTTATAATTTAAAGAAGAAAAAAAATAAGAATAATTAAAATAAAGTTAATTTTTTTAATATTTTATTTCTTTCTTTTCTTAAACATTAAAAAAAAATATGTTAATAAAAGAAAATAATATTAAAATTTAGATGTAGAAACATAATAGAAAGAATGGGTGGAAATCTATTAGTAATGTACAAATATAATTATTTTATAATAATTAAAATATTAATAAAACAATTTATAAGTAAATTAATTCTAATATTTTTTATTGATTTATAATATCATAAAAATACAGAAATAATAAAATAAATTTTAATCTTAATGATACTTAAAATAAAACTAATTTTTTATTTTTCTTTTTTCGTTTTGAAACATAAAAAAAGATATCTTAGTAAAAAATAATATTTAAATATATTTTTATGAAATGAGGATAATAATAAAATATAAATTTTTCTTATTAATAATATTTAATTATTAGGGGATCACCACTTAGTATGTTGGTTAAGTGGTGGTGTTGTTGTCCTCACACAGGTTCAAACCTCTGCTAGGTCATTGTGATCGTGAGCTTGTGTCTTCGCTGATCTAATTTGCTTGTGGGTTTGGGTCTTAGGTTTGTAATAAGGGGATGAGGTTCCCCATTTGTGGCCTCACTAGTTCATAGCTCCAGGTCAAAAGTGTTTCATGTGGAGTCGTAGGGCGTGTCATGTCAGCATCACTGGTCATGTTAAAAAGTTTACTAGACACGTATTAAAATAATAATAATAATCATTACAATTTTTTTATATAGTTAAATAGCTATATTGGCCTATCTCCCTTTATATTGTAATAAAGAAGAGAGTTTACATAGTATGCTTGTATGCATGTTATCTTCCAGTGACTTGTGTTCTCTTACAAAATTATTTTACCATCATTCCAAACTACTGTATCAAGTCTGATACCCAAAATCCACTATTACACCTACTATACTTTTGAACCAAAATTGTTGGCTTTCAGCATCACACACTATTGTATTATATTGTTGTGTGCCCTTATAGACTATACAGTAACAAACACTTCATTAAAACAACAAAAACCATAGGCAACAAACTTTTTTGAAAAAGCACACACATAAGTCTCAGCCTCATCTAAACCTTTCATGCTTCTTGTATCGCAATCCACAGAGCTCTGTGAACAAGGGGTTGTCATGGCTAATGGCCAAGTGTCATTTCTCTGCCTCCTTCATCCTCTTGGCATGGGTTTTCTTGGCCTTAACTAGACAATCCCCTTGCACCTTCTATGTGCAGGTCCCTTTGCAATCTCCTTGACATGCCTGGTGTTGTCTACCATCCAGTCTTCCCCAGAGTCAGGCAACGTTGGAGCTTCTAGATCCTCATCCTTTGATTCACTCTTGTTTGGGACCCAAAAGTCCTCCCTCTGCATGTACACTCACATCCATTCCTTAGTCGGAGGGGGGAGGATAACAATCGCCCTCTACAGAAAATCCAAATTTCTATGTCGCCCAACCTTTCCTTCAACTCCTCAAATTCCACCGTAACAATGAGGGGAAATTTATTTACCACTCCCTTGTACCCTCGACCTGTCCCAAGGTAGTATTGTTGAGGCATTGGTATCATATTATAATTATCAATGTTATCCAAAACCTCATCAATCTCACCCAAGTACTTATGTCAAAAGAGCCTTTAGCATAGGTTCTTGGCCTTAGTCTTCAACACACCTCTGGTAAGAGTGAAGGTCAGGAACATAGTTGTGATATTTGTGTTCACCCTGTACCTGTGGTAGGACCACGGACACTCATTGCCTAAGACCTCCTTCACTGCATGGAGAACTAGCGGGTGTTCAACAGAGAGCATTTGTAGCAACCGTTTGTCTATCACTTCTAAAAAGAAAGGCACCATATTTCTTGTCGACTCTAGACAAATGGCAGTATCCATCTCTCCAAGTGTTAACCACTCTAGCGTCCAGAACATGAATCAACTATTGGAAATGAATTGAGTAACTGAGAGGGGAGGGGTGAATCAGTTACCACAAAAACAAATCCAAGTCCCTTAGATGTCTTAAACAAATTATCACTGTTGCTCGGTTAACACAGATATTCTACTGTCACTCGGTTAACATAGAAAATCTTAAGATATTAACTGTGATTATCCTTTACTGATTAATTGTAGAAACATAAACCATAAAGTAAATAGCATGTACACAGATAACACCAAGATTTAACGTGGAAACCCAATATGGTAAAAACCACCAATTGCAACTAGTCATTGTTTTTCACTCTTCTAAAGTGAGTCATGCTAGGAGCCAACCCTGTTAAAGGTTACAATAATACACTGTTAGGTGTGACCCTGTTAGAGGATTTAATCACCCTATAAGGAGTGGCCTTGTTAGAGGTCTTCAAACACTTCAATGTAGAAATGTCACTTTGTGAGAGGATTTACAAAAGATTGTTAAGTCTACTCTGTTAAAAGATTTAGATCATTGCTACAATTGTTAGAGAGTAACAATGGATTGACCTGTTTTGAGAAGCAATTGTCTTTGCTAATTCAGATCTCTGCTCTAGTTTTAATTACTTGATCCTCACTGATCGAATATTCTATTGCAGCTCTGTATGTTCTGTCCTCAATCAGAATCCCATTTGATTTTGCCTCCACACTTCATGTCATAAACACATATCACATTTTTCTTACACCTTATTCAATCCAAACTTGACCTTATATATATATGATAAGCCTTGTCAAGTCAGCCTTAATAACCTTCCAAATAATCAATAAAACTTAAGTTTGTCAGCTTCATATAACCAATCAACCATAAAATATAAATTGTTGTTAGTCAGCTGACACTGAATAGCTAACTCGGTCAATACTGAAATCCTTCAATGCCCGACCAATATTGTAATGCCTGAGTGAACTCGGTTAGAACTGAAAATCACTTTGGTCTTCTTTAATGCCTAAGAGAGCTTGGCATAGACTGACTGTGCTCGGATAGGATTAGACAATTGAATAATTGTCATCAACAATCTCCCTCTTTGGCATTGATGGCAACATAACATGTCATAATACAAATAATTATAGAGAAACAAACACAAGAATCAAATTTTATTAATGTCCTTAGCTTCATTCTAATTCTCATCCAAAAACTCCCTCTATCTTCATAATCACTAAAATACAGATTTCTCCCTCTTACATTAATCTTTGTTCTCTAATAAAATTTATCCCTCTGTCATCAATCTCTCCCTCAGTAATCTTTCCTTTAATAATCTTTATGACATCAATAATCTCTCCCTCTTTGACAACCAATGCCAAAGACACTAACCAATACACATCCAATGAAGTTGTAATGTACCTATTTGTACTGATTCATATGCAATAAGCTCTAAATATATGCATCAACATGTTAAATATGTTCTGTAGCTCGGTTGATGCATCACTAAACTATATTTTAGTGAGCCTCAATTAGGGGAATCACCCCTAGCTTTGCTCTAAGATACAAAAATGCATCCTTAGGTAATAGTTTGGTGAATATGTACGTAATTTGTTCTTTAGTATTCACATATTCCAATCTTACTTCCTTGTCCTGAATCAATTCTCTCAAGAAATGATACTTTATTGCAATATGTTTAGTCTTAGTATGCATCACAAGGTTCTTTGAAATGTTAATAGCACTAGTGTTGTCACAGTAGATAATAACTGGTTCTTTGATTTCCTCCTTCATACCTGACAATAGTTGTTTGAACCATATGATATTTGAACAATTTACTGCTGCAATAACATACTCTACCTCTAATGTAGACTGAGAAATGCAATTATGTTTCTTACTTGTCCAAGAGACTAACCTCTTTCCAAGAAATAATGCTCCACCACTTGTGCTCTTCCTATCATCAACACTTCCTGCCCAATCAGCATCAGTAAAAGTCTTCAAATCAAAGTTTCCTCCTTTCTTATACCATAATCCATACTCTTCAATACCCTTAAGATATCTGAGAATCCTTTTGATATTCATCAAATGATTCTCTCTATGATTAGTTGAAAACCTTGCAACAATACCGACTGCTAATGCAATATCAGGTCTAGTGTGAACAACATATTGAATTTTTCCAATCATGGATTTGTAGGTAGTATGATTTACCTCCTTTGAATCATCATCCTTAGACAACTTATGTCTAGTAGGCATAGGTGTTCCAACTGGTCTAGAATCTTCCATCCCAAATTTCTCCAGTATCTCTTTGATGTATTTAGACTAAGTAATATAGATACCATCCTTCATCTGATAAACTTGTAAACCAACAAAGAATTTGATTTCACCAAACATAGACATATCAAATTCCTTACTCATAGCTTCAGAGAATGCTTTACATAAATCATCATGTCCAGTAAATAGTATGTCATCCACAAATATCTCTGCTAACAATATCTTGTTCTGAGGTCCTTCTTTGATGTACAAGCTACTATTGTCATTAGTTCTCTGAAATCCAATACTTATCAAGTAACCATGCAATCTTTCATACCAGGCTCTCGGAGCTTGCTTCAGTCCACACAATACTTTGTGCATTTCGCAAACCATATTCCTTTTGTTAGGATCTACAAAACCTTAAGGTTTCTCAATATAGACTTCCTCTTCTAGAATTTCATTCAAGAATGCAAATTTTACATCTATTTGATATACCTTGAATCCTTTATGTGCAGCATATGCCAGAAGACTTTTAACTCCTTCAAGTCTTGCAATAGGAGCAAAATTTTCCCCATAATCAATACCCTCTTCTTGAGCATATCCTTTACATACTAATCTTGCTTTGTTTCTGGAAACTTCTCCTTTTCCATTCATTTTGTTTCTGAAAACCCACTTAGTACGAATCATATTCTTATCTTTTGGTCTAGGTACAAGAGTCCGGGTTTTGTTCTTTTCTATCTGCTCAATATCTTCATTAATTGCTTCGATCCAGTTTTCATAATTCAATGCATCTTTAATAGATCTAGGTTCAATTTCACTAAGCAAACATGTACCTTTGATTTTGTTCCTTGTCATTATACCTTCTATCTGATCTCCAATTATTTGTTCAGGTGCATGATGCCTTCTGACATACTTTGCAAGTATAGGTTCCTTCCTCTTTGATTCAAGGCTTGTTCCACTATGTTCACCATGCTCAAATATTTTGTTATGTTCTTATGTCTAATACTCGGGTTCCACTGTCTGAGACTCGGGTGCCTCTATCTGTGACTCGGTTTCTTCAGTTAGCAGCCTGGGTTGCACAGGTTGCAACAAGATTTGTGCCAATGAATTCAGTGGTTGACATGGTTGTTGTCCAATCACCATTGCATGTGTCTTGGGTATAGTATCAGGTTCATAATACACAAAGTTCATGTAGTCCTTAGGCTCTTTACGGCTCTGTTCTTCATTTCTCTCTGCAAACTCATCAATCTTTACATGCACACTTTCTATGACTTTATGAGTAGTAAGATTCAAACATTTATATGCTTTGATTTTGTAGGAGTAGCCTAGGAATATACCTTCATCACCCTTTACATCGAATTTTCCATTTCTTGCTTCCTTCAAGATGTAACATTTACTTCCAAATACTTTGAAATAACAAACATTAGGTTTATAGCCATACCATAATTCAAAAGGTGTCTGATCAGTACCTTTCTTCAATTGAACTATGTTCAATGTGTGAATTGGAGTGTTGATGGCTTCCTTCCAGTATTTGGTAGCAACATTCTTTTCAATCATCAAGGTTCTTACACAATCCATAATGGATTTGTTCCTTCTTTCTGCTATACTATTTTGTTGTGGTGTACCTGGAGTAGATACTTGTCTCTTGATTCCTCTTTCATTGCAAAATTTGTTGAACTTGTTAGAAATGAATTCTCCTCCTTTGTCAGATCTTAGGCATTTAAGTTTCTTTCATGTTTCCTTCTCAACTCTGGCAAGGTACCATTTGAACTTCTAAAAAGCTTTTGATTTTTCTTTGAGAAATAAAAGAATCATCATTTTGGAATGTTCATCAACAAATAGAATGAAATACTTTTCACCTATGTAACTTGTTGTTCCAATTGGTCCACACAAAATAGTATGCACTAATTCCAGGACTTCTTCTGTATTGTAATTCTTTCTCTTGAAACTAGTTTTGCCCATTTTCCCAATTTGACATTGTTTGCATATTTCCAATTCAGGTTTCTTCAAAATAGGAATACCTCTTACTCGTTTGTTCTTGCTTATGTTGATCAAGTTATCAAAATTCACATGACATAACCTTTTATGCCATAACCAACTTTCTTCTACTTGTGCAATAAAACATGAACTTTCTATCACCTTTATCTTCCTTGTTTGGACACTTAGCAACAATGTGACCAACCTCATCACATGAAAATAAAATCAGTGGTATTCTTCCTTTGTACTGTCCTTTTCCTTTTGTAGCTCTCTTTACAAGTAATGCTTCAATGATTTCCAAATCTTCATCATCAGAATCATTATCACTGTCACTGTCAATCTATTTTCCTTTCATCTTTCCAAGGTTTAATTTAGCTTTGAATGCAAACTCAAGATTGCTAGGATTAGGAGAATAATTGTCAAAATTGTCTAACTCAAAAGTTTTAAACCTTCCAACCAATCCATCTAGAGTTATATCATTACTGCATCGCATCTCTTGAATAGATGAAACTCTAGTTGCATAGATAGGAAGTAAAGTTCTCAATACCTTACTGATGACTGTTTTGTCTTCAATTATTCCACCAATAGCTCTAATATCAATTATTGGAAATGAGCTAAGTAGCTAAGAGGGGAGGGGTGAATTAGTTACCACAAAAAAAAATCCAAGTCCCTTAGATGTCTTAAATAAATTATCATTGTTACTTGGTTAACACATATATTCTACTGTCACTCGGTTAACATAGAAAATATTAAGATATTAACTGTGATTATCCTTTAGTGATTAATTGCATAAACATAAACCATAAAGTAAATAGCATGTACACATATAACACCAAGATTTAAAGTGGAAGCATATGTTCTTGGCCTTGGTCTTCAACACACCTCTGGTAAGAGGAAGGTCAAGAACATAGTTGTGATATTTGTGTTCACCCTGTACCTGTGGTAGGACCACGGGCACTCACTGCCCAAGACCTCATTCACTGCATGGAGAACTAGTGGGTGTTTAACAAAGAGAATTTGTAGCAACCATTTTTCTATCACTTCTCCAAAAAAAAAGGCACCGCATTTCTTGTTGACTCCAGACAAATGGCAGTATCCATCTCTCCAAGTGTTAACCACTCTAGCATTCAGAACATGACTCACCAATATCCATGGCTTGAGATTATATAACTTAGTGCCACCTATCATTAATACCCCAAAGCATCCACATAATCTCACCACACGAGCTTTCCTTTATGGTGTTATCTTTTTATAAGTACTTTTCAATACTTTTCTTGATCTCACAACTCATGACATGTGTATTTTGCTCGCTATTAGATTGTCGCCTTTGTCCACTTTCCTTTATTATGTTCTCATAGCAATAACAACCTAGCATTTTTATTTCATCGCTATCCCACATGTCACATGTAAGAAACTTCTCGTCACCTTCGTGTTTTAATTCCCTTTGGCTTGGGAACGATGTCCATGTGATAATAGTACCAAGGAGAGATAATTGCATCCTGCCCAAGGGTACCACACACATCTTCCATAGCCTTTATCGTCAAATTCCAATGTTAATCCCTCAGCATCAAGCCATATCTTAATCAAGTCATTCTTTGAGGCGTCGTTGGGTTCCTCCATCGATCCTCCTCTTTGATGGCCCTCTTGGCTAATTCATCCGCCATAGAGTTACCCTCTTGATATATATGGTTGATCTTGAAATCTTATGTTGCCTTTATTTGATCCCTTTTTTTCTATACGCATATGTTGAGCCTCTAGTATGGTGTACAACTTTGTCGTATTGCATTAATAGCAATCATGGAGTTGCCTTCGAGATGAATCTTTTTCACTCCAAGTTCTAGTCCCAGTTTCGGTCCTTTTAAGGTCGCTTTGAATTCTATTATGTTATTTGTAGATTTCCCAATAAACTCATTATGTTTTTCCTAACTATTTCCAACCTCATCTCTAATGATTGTTACAATTCCACAAGGGTCAGGGTTCCCACGTATAGCCCCATCAAAAATTATTTTTATCCACCCTATTTCTAGAGCACTCCAACGAGTTTCAGCGTGTGCCTTCCTTTTGTTAATGTTGTTTGTGATGTCGACCAGTGCCAGAACATTAATTCCATTAAACACTTTGCTCATATTATCGTCCCATAGTGAAAAAACACTGCATTTTGACGTTTTCTTTATGGTCATTGTATTAAATAGCTCAATCATGGATGTCTCTATTTTGATCATTAGTCGTTCTTTTGTCATGGATTCACATTTGAATATTCTCCTCTTGCATTCCTTCCACAATTCCCAGACTACCATCGATGGGATGACTTTCTAGATGTTGTCAAAGATGCTCTTCTGATTTTGAGATGGCCACATGTAAAACCACTCCTGAAGAGAACTAGGTTTAGGTATTTGTAGGTTTAGCTTTTGGAGGAAATAATTCCAACAACTTTCTGCATATGGGTATGAAAGGAGTATGTGGTTTGTATCTTCCGCCTATTATTTATACAAAGTACACTGCCCTGGCCCAATAATTCCAATCTTGTTTAACCTATCTTGTGTAAGTATCTGACCTTGGATGGCCAACCAGGCAAAGGCCCTTGCATGTGGTGAGCAGGATTTACCCCATAACAACTTTTTTGGCCATAGTGGATCTTCCACTACTACCTCCTATACTTGTATCCAATCCTTACTTTTTATTTCCCATCTCTTGATGCACACCATCGGATTTCATCCTTGAGTCCTGTCCAAACAATCTCTCTTTCTTCTAGGATTTTGGTTATTTTTTGTTTTTGTTCCTTTGGCGCCTGAATATCTGAAAGTGAGTTCCACTTCCATTCCTGCTTTCTATTGGTTTTGTCCACAAATCTATAGTCGTAGAGCTTCCTTCCCCATCTTCTGTTAGTTTCTTCTCTAATTATATCCAACCCTGGGAGAGTGAAAATGGCAGGGTGACCCTCCCATGAATCTCCCCAGAATTGAGCATGTCACCCATCATTAACTTCCCATGTGATATGTTTTAGGATGATTTTATTTCACTCCATAATGAAATTCCATATAGCAGACCCACATGGAGGGTCAAGTGTGTTCAAGATTCTAATGGGCTCATTAGAATCTGGATACTTCCTTCTAAGAATTTGAACCCCTCTACCTTCTCCATCTCGGTATAAGCTCCATACCAACTTTTCTCCCATGGCCAAGTTCATATTATAAACTTCTCTAATTATAGCTCCTTTGGCTCCACAAGGTTTACATATTTTGTCCCAAGACAGAAAGGAGATTTTATTTTGGTGCTATGGGTCATTCCAAAAAATGTCCTTGTTGTTTGAGTTAACATATCTCCTATAGCCTTAGGGATTTTCATGCATGACATCGAGTAGATAGGAATGACAAAGAGAATATATTTGAGCATGAGAATCTTATCGGTCGATGAAAGCCACTTCCCTTTCCACAACTCCATTTTCTTTCTGTTGTTTGTGATTAAATTTTCCCAATAACCCTTTTTGTTGATTCCTCCAAACAACGAGACTCCAAAAAAATTCTTGGGGCAGGATGCAATTTTCAGGTCTAAAATCCTATCTATGTCTCTTTGTAATCTTGGTTGGACGTTGAGGAAGAAAACCTCTGACTTCCTCCAATCGATTATTTGCCCTGATGCCCTTGAGTATATATCTAGTGTGTCTTGGATAACTATGAATTTTATATGACAAGCTTTTCCAAAGAATGGTGTCATCAACAAATTGTTGATGGGTAGTGGAATCCATGCCTAGGCATATTTCAATGCCTTTCCATCTTCCATCCTCCCTCTAAAATTGAATGGTTCTTCCAGCGCCTCGACCATAATTATAAATAGGAATGGAGACAGAGGATCTCCTATCGTATTCCCCTGGAAGATGAAAACAAACCTGTGCAATCTCATTAACTAGAATTGAAAATTTAGAGTTTGAGATGCAGTTGGACACTCAATTTATCCATTTGTCTCCAAAACCAATTTTTTTTATAATTTTAATCAAGAACTATCTATCAACAAGATCATAAGCTTTTAGTATGTCCAACTTGATTACCATACTTGACATTCTTACCTTCCTAGAGGAATGAATTTCCTCATGGGAAATGATCATCCCTTCCACAATCGACCTACCCAGGGGAAGTCACTTTGCTCATATGATATGAGCTTATTAAGTACCTTTTTTTGGTCTATTTGCAATGATCTTTGTTATGATTTTTTAGATTGTATTTCATAGTCCTATAGGCCTGTAATTCACCATTTTTTGAACCTCTTTTTTCTTTGGTATTAATGCCAAAAAAGTATGATTGAAAGCTCCTAACATTACCTTGTTCTTTCTTGATTCCTCCACCGCCTTATGTAGGTTTGTACCAATGATCTCCCAAAAGGCCTGGTAAAACTTAGCAGGAAACTCATCAGGCATGGGTGCCTTGTCTACACCTAACTGGATAAATGCCCTTTTAGTTTCCTCCAAATTGATAGTTTTGAAAAGGTCTTTGTTATCCTCCTCATTTATCAAGGTCGGAATATGGCTCAGAATTTCATTCCTATCCTGCTCATTATCAACCAATGCTCAATTGAAAATCTCCTAGAAATACCCTACAGTTGTTTGATTGACCTCCTCTATTATTTGTGCCCTAGTACCGTCCTCTTTGGTTGTCTTTGTGATCTGATTCCTTCCTCAATTATCTATTATTGCCTTGTGAAAGTACTTTGTATTTTTTCCCCTTCCTTGAGCCAAGGTTTCTCTAAACTTTTGCCTCTAAAATAATTCTTCCCTTTTCATTAATTCTAGAAGATCTGTTTTTAACTTTTGTTCCAGTTCAAATTCTTCTTTCCCCATTCCCCATTCTATTAATTTATCATTCAGATATCTTAGTTCACCTTTCACCCGGGCTTTCTCCTCGATTTTCTTAAAGTTGTTATGGTTCCATTCGTTGAGATTTCTCTTCATGTGTAGGAGTTTTTGACTAAATTGATACATCTTTGTTTTGTCTCTCATTTGAACCTCATTCCATCACCCTTTGATTAAATCGCACAGGGATTCATCTCGTAGCCACATGCTATCAAAATGAAAGGGAGTTCTAACCTTAGGATGTTCTGCATTGATAACCAACTACATTGGGGAATGATCTAACCAAAGGCTTACACAAATAGACCTTCTCATTTACTCCATGCTCTCATTCTTTTCATACTTTCTTCTTTATCCCATTTGGTTTCCTGCAAAAGAACTTCATCTGCTCTGCTTTAGTCAATCTGGCACTTAATCAAGCACCACTTGCTAGGGGCATTAATTCCCTAGAATTCTAGGTCAAGATCCTCATTTCTCATTGGGAAGGTCATATCCTTTCCCATTTCTAAGCTTCATTTGTCCCTTAGCACTGGCTTTCATGCCCAGTTTCATCGCATTGGTCTTAGCTACCCTTTTCTTTTTTGCCTTTTTTCAGGGGTTTCTTTAGTTGTGAGAGGGTTTACTCAATTCTCATATCTTCCCCAATGTTCACTTTTCCATCATCTGATTCATCTTCCTTATCTAAATATAATCATTCCATTACTTCTTCCTCTGCCACCCAATTATTAAATTCTCCATCTGGTTGATGGGTACCAACATTCTCTTGTTCCACTGTATTTATGAGCACCTTCGATTGTCTTTATGACTCCTCTTCCTTCTAGCCTACCTGGTAGTCTAAAAACCCAATTTTCTCTAATCTTGGTGCAACTTATTCTGAATCATCCCCCATTATTTTCCCTTCCTCTCACAATTATTCATAAATTACCAGTTGTAGGTTCTGCCAAGTTTCTTCTTTCTCAAGTACCTCAGATTGAAACTCAGGGATAGTGGTCTTTAGATTTGCATTGGGTGAATCCAAAGTTGTCCCAATATTCATGCCAGACACATTCCTTTCTATATTTGTGTTGAGACCCGAGTGTTTTGTTGATCCTTTGTGGGTGATTGAGGCTCATTACCATTGATACTAGGGGGTGGAACCGAAGATTCCTCTTAAGTAACTTTCTGCTTCCAAATTCCCTAGTCTGTGTGTATTTTGATCTCTTGTGGGATTGTGTCTAAAGGGTGTATACTTAAACATATTCTAGCATAGTTCCCATTAACTTTATCTACTATGATTCCTTCGGATTCTTGGAAATTTCCCAACTCCATGCCAATATCTTTTAAGATCTCACAATCACAGTATTCGACTAGAAGATTGTACAACCTGATCCATACTAAGTGTTTCTTTAATTTAGGCCCCCATGGGTCAAAATTTGGAACCCATTTTTTCACGATTAATATATGCCCATCAATCATTTGAGTGCCTTTCCCTGGGATATCATTCATTTCATGTGTCGAGGGTAGGGTTACCATATAGAAATCATCTGGTAGTTTTTTCAGTTGAAAATCCATGCCCCATTTTAAAAAGCACCAATCATGATTTCTTTGTTTCCGATTTGCCTTTGCCTCACTTGATAATAAAACTATCTCTTGATATTTTTCAATAGTTTGTTTGACTTGTTCCTTGTGGATTTTAATAGGGATGCTAAGGTTAGCTAAAGACTTACACGGCATTTTCTTTGCCCCCGTTTGCATTTCCTTTGGTGGTGGAATAGGGGATTTCTTTTTCCAAACACTAATGGTATGAATATCCATGTTGCTAGGGTTTTTAGCCCACCAATTGTGTGACGTGTCCACATTTTTCCAACACTCCCCACACCTGTCATTTTTTAATCTAGAGTGCTTGACTCTTGTGTTGTGTTGTGGGAATTTTTTTCTTTGGGGAAATTATGTCGTTATTTTGAGAATATTCTATTCCTAGCACCCCATCTCTGTGATGGCCAAGATCATCTGAAGCATTGATCTCCCAGGATTTGGAATGACATTTTTCTACCCATGATCCATTTTTAAAAACCCATTGTGGTCGATATGTGGATGTTATAGTGTTATTTATGTCGAGATTGTCTTCATAGGCTCTTCATTCATTTTTTACTTTTGCCCAAAATTCATCCATAGGAACCTCATGATCGACTTCATCACCCCATATTTCCATGCCTTGCTTTCCCATCCAAAAATCATGTATGTCTCCATTGGTTGAGTGGCGCCTGTCACCTAATGGAAATCTGCCCCATAGATCCCTGTTGGTTTTCCCATCTCCCCTCAGTTTTTCGCACTTCTGCACCTCGCGCCTCTACTCCTTACGTCATTATAACATACATACATTGTTATTTTAAGGATATCTACTTGTTATTGCAAGTAGGTATCCTTGTTCTCTTTTCCTTTTGATATTAATCATTACAATCTTATTTCCAACATTAAAAAAATGGTTAAAATTAGTTTGGAGATTTTTCAAAAAGTTGATTTGAAAATGATTTAACAACTAACTAAATGGTTTAGAAGCATGAGAAAAGTTGATTTGAAAATGGTTTAACGGCTAAATAAATGGTTTAGAAATGGTGAGACAGGTTTGGTTTAGAAACGTGAGACAGGTTTAGCGATAGATTATGGAAAGTGAAGTCCACAATATAAAGTCTATGAGATAATATAAAGTCTCTTTGTAAACTTTTCTATTAATATGTCGCATTTGTTTTTTATACAATTTATAATATATTTTTATATAGTACAAATCTTAATCTTTATGCGTATTATTTTTTAAATATATATAAATGTAATATTTAATTTTGACAGTGTATAATTTAATTAAAATATAAAAATGTGATTTATATATATTTTAAAATACATTTAGTGTGTTTTTAAATAATAAATAAATAAAATATTTAATATTTTAGTTAGCGATGTAGAGCCTCTTGTATGCTACAATGGTGGCTAGGGTTTTACTGCACATAACCAGACATGTTGTTTCCCATAAGCAAAGCCCCCTAAGAGGTTCAATGCAATTTTTGGATAGACTAGAATGGGATTCCCAATTGAAGGGATGTAGGGTTGGAGTCTACAATGTTGGGGTTTAATTTACACTCAAGAGGGGCATGGCATTTGGAGGGAGGAAGATTTTGGTGCATCAAATGGAGGGGAATTTCGTAAGGTTTACAATGTAGAGTTACCACATTTTGTGCAATTTAGGATTTGCAATCACTAAGATTCAATTATGGAAGTAAAATATAATTTTAATGCTTTTACAATAGATGGCAATGATTTGGAAATAATTCTTAGATTGATAGCCACACTTTGATGTACACAGATGCCTGTAAGTGTAGTGATACACCTCTTAGCGTAATTAATTATATAATATTTATAAAATATATTTAATTATAAAAATATTTTTTTAATTGCGTATAATCTAATTAAAATATTAAAAAGTGATTTTTGTTAGAGTAACAAGTTAATTCACTTATTAATTAAATCATTTTGATTTAATTATTAAAGTCACTTATTATATATAGTTCACTTAAGCTAAACTTTAGACATATAATAATTAATTCTATTATTAATTATTATCATGCAACCTAGAGTTTCCCCTTTTAGGGTTTTGATCACCTTTTATAAGGTTTGATCTCTTTGTATTTGTTAATTAATTTTGATTGATCTTGAATCATCTTCTATTATGTATTCTATTATTGAATCAATTGAGGATGTTTCCTCTTTCACAAATATGTTGTTTATGGCCTCCATATCTTTTGCTTCTCTCTTTCTGTGACAAGTGTTTGCATGTAGGTGATTCTTGGGAGCTGTAGGGTTGAGTTTTTCATCAACTCCAATATGGTATCAGAGCTCCAGATCTTCATGCCATTTTTCTCTTCATGAGAGATTTGGCCTTGTTCTTCAGATCTGTGTTTTTACGAGGTTTTCTATTTCAGATTTTTATGGATTTGGGGGGATTTATTTTTGACTCACTTTGGGTAAAAATTGACCTCACGGTTGCGTCCAGAAGGACCAAAAACCCCTATTTACCTTTAAGGCGTGTCCAATTTGGACATATTTACAATCTAAGGCAAAAAAAATCTTGGATGACCCTTTTTTGGGCACACAAATTGAGGCAGTGGAACAATCGCAGAAAAAACATTCTTGGTAAATCTACCAAATTTGGCCAAAATTTAGCAGTCTTGCCAAATTTGGAGGCATCGCCAGGTTTAGTGGAGCTCCACCAGATTTAGCAGAGGTTTCTTGGAGTTGTTCTTGTTTTGGAGACCTCTTCGATATTTGCTTGTATCTTTAGCAAACAGAGGTGTTTTTTGCCAAACAAGATATCATCAGAAATCTGGTTCCAAGCCCAACCTAATTTAGCAGGTTTAGTTTTCTGATTTTGTTGTCTTACAGGGTTTTTCGCCAGTCAAAGTTAGGGTTCCTTTTTGCACCCTGGGAGCCATATCTTGCCCATCTAGGCTCCATTTTCTGACTTCCGCACATCGTTGGAAAGCTAGTTTTGTGCTCTTTCTTTTGATATGGGTCTCATTTCTAGAATATTTTCCAGGTACATTTTATTTTATTTTTTTGTTTTTTTGCAATCTGGTGAATATCTTGGATGTTTCAGGTCTTGGGATCATTTTACTTGCATGGGATGACACATTTTTAGTTGTTACTTATGTTCTTATAGCTTTTTGTCATTCCTGAGCATTATAGCCATCTATTTATATAACATTTCATTTTTTGCAAACACATTGAGATAAAGTGTCATCTGTTACATGCTTGGGATCTTGCATACTTTTGTGCATGTTTGTACTCGCACTGCATAATAATGTGTCATGAGGGGTTTGATCTACCTTTTTCAAGTGAGTGTTCCTTCCATTACATTAGCCTCATTATGTGTGTCTAGAAATTGATCATCCTTGACACCATCATTTATATGTGTGTGTACTTTCTTCAACATGCAGTTATTCTTGGAAGCCTCTTTTAGTGTACTTGTCATACCTCTCCATGCTCAACATTATGGGGGGGGGGGGTATTTCATGTTGGTTCTAATGCTTCCTCGGTTCGATGGAGTGAGATATGTATTCAGTATTTGTTCCTATTTACTAGGCAAATGCAGTGGTTGGGTACCTATGCATTTTGGTGAGATGGATCATTTACCATATGGACATAACCAGTCATGGTGTTTCCCATAAGTAATGCTCACTGAGATGTTCAGTGTATTTTTCAAATAGATTGGAATGGTTGTCAAAGGGATGCAAGGTTGGAATCTACAATGATAGGGTTTCATTTACACTCAAGAGGGGCATGTCATTCGAAGGGATGAAGATCATCTAGTGCTCCAGATGAAAGAGGGGAATTTTCAAGATTTTGCCAAAGACAAAAATTCTACTTGTGCAAATGGAATTGAGGTGAACCTGTATGAAGTGAGGAGGGAGAAGGTGCATAGGAAGGCAATAGGATTGTTAGTGAAGGATACCAATGTGTCTCCTAGGAAAATGTTCACTCATGGTTTGGATGTAGGGACACATTCTAGGGTTACTTCAAACAAAAATGGTATTGCAGGAAAGAAATGCATTGAGCCTTTAGAGGACAACTCAATTGTTTGTTTGGATGGTGAAATTAGACGAGATGTGGCAGAAAATAAAAAGTTTTTTCAGAGTTGGGCCTAATTAGGATGTTTAAATGCTTTTGATTAAGTCTCAATGACTTGCATAATTAAATTGCAAAGTTCTTAAGCCCCATTTTGGAATGGGATGTCTAGATTTGCTTAGGGGCTTGTGGCTTTTTTGTGGTATTTTTTGATGAGAAAGATATGTAGAAAATCTTGTGTAGATACCAATGGAGTGTTGGAATTTGATGAAGATGATATAATTTTGTATCATGTGATTGTATTGTGGTGTTTTCATTATTGGAAACATGATCTATTGGAGGCATGAGATCCATTTTACCGATGGTGTTGAAGGATCAAATAGGAGAATTGACTAAGTGTTCAGTCAACTGAGAAGAAGACATTATGCAAGGTATAGGTGACCAAATTTGGAGTTGAGATTGATTTAAGGTGTGTGACAATGAATTTATCATCTACAAAGGCATTTATGGATATATTTACAATCAGATCAGTTAACTTGAAGAATTGAGCAGGTTATTGAGGATTGAAGCGACACAGGCAGGAAGAACAGGAGTTAGGCAGAGTGAGTTTGATTAGATCAGCTAACTGGTCAATTTAGTGTTAGTAAATGTTTTATTTACAGCTTGGTTTATGTTGTGTTGACTTTATTGAGTTGACCAATGCATTTAGGCATGATCAGATTTGATTTTTATGTTGGTGGGTAAAATGTTTTTTTGGCAAAGGCTGACTTGGAAAAGTTGTTATAAAAGAAGGATGAAATCAAGTTTTAGGTTAGTTGTGGCTATGCGATAGGTGATTGTGATTGTGTAAATCTAAAAAAAGGAGAGTTCATGTTTAAGGCAGCACTGTGATAAGAATTAAACAAGATCTATCAGATAAGAAGTGTCATAATCATATCATTTATTCTTGGGTCTATCTTGAGGCAATCCCTAAGAGGTTTGCTAGTCAAATCCTTTAACAAGGTAACTCCTAATAGGGTGATAAATATCTCTAAAGGGATCTAAAGTAAAAATCCTCTAACAAGGTGACTCTTAGAAGGAATTTGAAATCCCTTGACAGGGTAGTTCTTAACAAGACTTGTATTATCTCCTAACCGGGCTAAAGATACTCTTTACCGGGTATACCCTTAGTAGGGTGTTTGTAATTGCTCCTAACAAGGCAGATTTTAGTGGTGCACTAGTGAAATTTTTGGTTATCATTCCCACATGTGGTTTTCTCCCTCTAACAAGGTTTTCCATGAGAAAAATGTTGTGTCTTGAGTTTACTTTGTGTGAATGTTTTACTTTCTAAGCTTCTATGTAGTATTTTCTTTTGCATGTTGGTTATTCTGGAAGCTATTGAGAAGTGTTTTAGTTTTGTGGTTGCACTAATTCACCCCCCTAGTGCCTTTAAAGACTAATGATGGAGTTGGGAGGAAAAATACATTTTATTCCTAAAACCCTAGCATTCGACTTTCAACCATGTCATTGAATCTGTTGACAAGTACCTCTTTGGGTAAGACTCCCTAATCTATCATTGCATTTTTTTTTTAATCTTTCTTCAAGGTTTTCGGTGATATTCTAGGAAAATTCTTGGGGGTGAATGAGGACTCCCTTTGCTTCCTTTCAATAGTACAAAAATAGCAATATATGACCAAATAAACTACCACAAATTGTAGATAAATGACCAAATTTGGTCACGTGATCAGTGGTAGTTTATTGCCGGTCATTTATCTCGCGACCAAATTTATGACTAA
>MU227923.1:510865-526966 GCA_018584345.1 Thuja plicata | reverse complement strand
GTTTGATGATGATGAATGGAATTGCTTGATTGCTGACTAAATTACTTGAATGAACTCCTTGTGTTTTCGGGTATTATACTCCACTGGGGTAATTCTTTTAAAATAGATGATGCTGCTAATATCAGAGTTGTGGACAAAATATCTTTGGAATCATATGGTAGTGCAGCTTGACAAGTTGTGTCGCAGAAATATAGACTCTAGTGAGTGATAGTGACTTCTTTCTGGAGTATAATAGCAATAGTAGCAATAGTCTGGGAATGCCAGGGGATGGCGGGGGAGTGGTGCTGATATAATACATATAGTATTAGTACTTGAAAAATTAGTATTAAAAAGATAATATGTATAACATAATAACTAGAGGCTAGTAGTAGTATTCAAATGACAAATGTCAAAATTGAAAATATCAAATATCACATTGCTCCATCCTCATCACATTTTTTTTTAAACAAAAGTTAGTATTGGTCAAAATTTCATCCTTTACACAGTACTGCATTCGACCAGGTTGCTATACAATTGACAATTTCTGCGACAAATTTTGGTGGATAATTCAATGACAAAATGAACTAAATCGACTAGGATGCTATACCTGCGATGCTCCATTCGATGAATTTAGGTGGATAATTTGATGACACAATGGTCTCAATTTTGACGTTTACACCAATTACGCGATGTCTTATTCTTCTTGTTACAAGGGATTGTTGTAGTCGATAATTCGACCAGTTATGGGGTCAAAATTTTGACTATTATTTACCATGTAGAAAATTTGACAAAAAAAGATCGACAACAGTTTTAGTCTCTTATTTGACCAATTGTTGTAGAAAATTTGACTAATTCTCGTCAAAATTTAAGGTAAAATTTATTAGTGTCTAATGTGATCGTGTGGGTCAGTCTGCCCCATATACTTGTCATATTTTGGTCTCGCTATGTTAGGAGGGAACGAGACCATAGTGATACTCTTGTCAAAAGGAAAAGGACAAATAGAGTCCAAAGAGTATTGTGTTTTGGGTTTAGCTTTATCTTGTTTGAGAGTTGCAATCTCTATTTGCATTAAGGTAAGTTGTTTGGCAAGAATAGAAATAGCAGTTGGTACCTCCTTTCTTTGAGTTGTTCCATATCATAATCCTTAGATAATTTAACACCCATGGATGGTAAGTAGAGAAAGTATTTCTCTTTATCCTCATCAATTATCCTTTCCAGTATCTTATGGAACCTCTTGCTTTGCTTAAGTTTATCGTACTCATCTTCAGGAATTTCCCCCTCACTGTCAGATCCAAATGGAGGAAATTCAAACTTGGGTTCTTCTTCTTCATCAGTATCTTCAGGATTTTGGTGTTTTCCATTGTCATAGTCCTCAAAAGCCTCACTCCATCTACGAGTGTTGCTATCCATTACTGGAGAGTCTAGATCGAGTAGGGAACTACGATATGTTTCTCCTTCAAAGTGTGGTGATTTAGGAGGCACTTTCAATCCTTTAGACGTGTACTTTTTGCATCTTGTGTTAACCATGAAGTTGTATTTCAACTTTCGTCAACGTTTCCCAATAGTGTCAAGTAGAGTCTCAAATCATTCAAGTGAGTGTGTCTAGGTAGAAGTGGTGTTTGTGTTTTTGTGGAAGTAAATGATTCCAGCATCAGAGGGTTAAAATTCCCTGATAGTGAGCTAGGAATCAAGTTGTTGTAAAAAAGTGGGTAGACCACATGTATTGAGATGAATTGTAAGAGTCTGACAAGACATGCAAGGTAGACGTTTGAAATTTTTTTTGATATAGCCACAGTGAGACCAAAAGAAGCAATAAGGATAGACTAAAGAGTCAAAAGGGGATCCGAAATAAACTATCTTCCTTAGAGAGGCAACTATGCAAGTTCCCATTGTCAAATGTTCTCAGTTTTGTCTTGGGAGTGCGTGGAGTTTGTTTGATCGAAGATTTTGTTTTGAGGTTTTTCCAATGAGTGAAAAACACATGTAGACCAAGGTTTTGAATTTTGTTTCTTGTTTAAAGATGTTATCCTTTTAATGATTTTCAGTCACATCAAGCATTGTTGCATTGTTAGGAGGGTGAAATAGACACACATCTTATCCCTATTTTCTAGGTAGAGGATGAAAATCCTTTCTCATTGACTTAGGTACACACTCAAATGCTAATCAGAATATAGCCATTACCAAGCACATAATGGCTCCAATCATGATGTTGTATTAGCCGAATCCAAACGCAAGTGAGGGCATGATATGATGAGTGTCTCGGGGCAATTACTTTTTTCCTTGCACAAAGATTATCACCCTTTCGGGGATGAATTAGGAATTCTTTTAGTTTAAGTGTTGTCTATTTTTGGGAAATCCGTTTGAAACTGTCCCCCATAGAATTGCACAAGGAAAAATTGAGGCGTATAGCCCTATGAGTACTTAAGTATATGTAGTCTCGCAAGAAATATTCAATTGTCTCCACTCTACACATACCCAAGCATGTTCAAGGAATGATGTTAAAATTCCATGAACAAAACTGACTCTGTCTTCCAAGGCTTTGGCCTACGAGGAAGAAATTATTTATAGTGAGTTGGAAGGGTTGGCATAAAACCTGTCCTCACTTGGGTCATTCCTGGGAGATTTTTTCCTCAACAGGAAGGCCCTCTACTATTAAATAATCTTACAAAGGATTGGCGAGCGTAGGACGTCTAGATTTTTGATTCTTAGGAATAAGAAGAGCATACTCTCCTAATCCATGTCATTTTCTCCCAAAACAAAATCAATCAAACAGTTCATTCCCTCAAGCAATGTTGTGCTCGATTTAAGATGTTCCTATTTAAGGAAAATAGAATACTTGAAATTAGATTTGCGTTGTTCAATTGACCATAGTTTTTAGTGCTTTGCTTGTCCAATTACTGATCCAAATTGAATTAAACAATTGAACTTGATCATTTATCCCATAAATTTAGTGCTTTGATTGTTCAATTTCTGATTCCAAATGAATTAAATGATGCGAGTTTGCTTGTTCATTCACCCCTTATATTCTTTCACAACCGTTAAAACAATGTCTGATTTTCCTTAAAAAGGAAAAGAGCATAGCAATCTAGTTGTTTTAAGACATGTTTGAGAAAATGGTATTTAAGTGTGAGCTTTTTAAAAAAGGGTTAGTATCAAAATCAGTCTAAAATCCCTACAACCACACACGTTTAGTATTGTCTTCTTATTTCCTTCTCATAAACCTGCAAACACTTAGTTAGGCTGTCAAAAATAGGATCACAATCATGAAAACAACCTTGTTAGCAAGTTAGAAATCAAATTTTCAAATGACAGAACTCTGTATTTTTGCCCTCTGGACGACAGATGATATTTCAGAAACCCAAAATGATAAACCCCAAAAATGATAACAGATTGACCCCAAATGATAAACTTTACCCAGGACGATAATCCTTTTACCCAAAATGATAACACGTACAAAAAATGAAAATTTAGCTACCATAAATGATTTTAAGGTCAAATTTTACCTTCTGGAAATGCAATGGTAGACGATATTAAAACTCCCAAAAATGATAAGTTGCTCCCGGAAACCATAAAATATTTACCAGAAATCATAAGTTTCTCCCGGAATAGATAAAAGAATGACCAGAAATGATAAGTTGCTCGCGAAAAAGCTAAAATGCCTGCAAATTTTGAAAATGTTAAGGGCAGAGAGCAGAATTTGGTAAAATTTTGAGCAATCTTGCCCCACGGTGGGCGCCAAAGATAGAGTGTGTGATTTTTGTACCTGTTAAGAGACACAACACTTCAAAAAATCATTGTATTAGTGAAAACAAGGGGTTAGAAAACATAGCAATCACTAAAATAGATCTATTGCTTCCTATCTAGGAGGAGTATAAAAAATGACATAATAGCCCTCAGATTATTCAAAAACATGCATTCTAGCTCTAGAAATGGAGATTATAACAAAATAACTAAGAAACAAGATAGAAAGCACTATGAAAATCCTTAAAACATGAGCAATATGAGATTGCTCCTTCAATTCTCCAATGGGAAGCATAAGGATGCTATCAACTCTTCAAAATTAGGAGCATTACAATAATACAATAAAATACTTCCAATTTCAGGGTCATTTGAGCTCAAAATCCATCCTATTTATAGGAGAAATTGAGGAAGGGGAGAAGACTCTAGAAGGGCTGCCATTAATGAGAGTGTAAGACTCATTAATGAGGAGTGGTGGAAGGAATATGTAAGAGCCATTAAGGCTTCATTTATGAAAGCATTTATGAGGTATGGGTGAGGGTTTAAGAAGCATGGGTGAGGGTTTAGAGTCAAGCCTGACAACTTTGACTTTAGGGGAGGGTTGAATTCCTAATCATACCTTAATGGAATGTGACAAGCTTAAGGGTAGCTTAGGATTAGGTTTAAGGCTTAAGGGATGTGATTAAGGAGATAGAGATGGGAGGAGAGAGAATGAGTGGAGGGGGGATTAGCTAATTAGGGTTGATTAGCTAATTAAGAAGAATTAGCATGTGAGAAGGGGTTGGGATGAGTTTGAACTCATGGTTGGGTAGTTGAGATTGGTTAGGTTAGAGGGAATATTAATGAAATGAATTGTTGTAATAACATATTCACTCAATAATAGGGATTTAATTAATCATTTAAGCTTTTGATTTGCTTTGTATCAATTAATTAGGACTATAGCCAAATTGAATCAATTAGGCTAGGGGATTGATTTTTCAAGTGATGAGGTATAAATAGGATTCTATTTAATTCCCTTTTAAATTAATTACCTTATCCAAGTATTGATTTGAATTGATTTGATTGGATTGGCTAAAGTGATTAATGTAAATTAGTGATTAGATCACTAAGGAGTTAAATCTGATTCGAATGAATTATGTCAGTCGATTGAAGAGTTGTCTGGACATAATTGGGGATATGATCACACTTAGGGAAAATAGGGTCTATGGTTAGAGTAGACCAAATCTAGGTGGTTACACATCGGCACCATCAACTACCATTGACTTACAATCCTCTCCACCATCAGTACCAAGCAGGTTGACCAGAAGAAGGAAGAAAGTTCCCACAGGTCACCCATCCTCAAGGACAACAAGGAGCAAAGTAAATAACACTCAAGCCCCTCCTGAGGTAGGATTGAGACCTAGTATGACAGTCTTAAGGAATAGAATTGTTAATGAAGGGAGACTAGACTCTATTAAAAATGTCTATGACAAGTACCAAGAGATAGATAAATAAGAAATTCATTCTATGATTATCTCTCATATGATCAAGTTTAAGAGGACTGTATTAGAACTCAACACAGTCATACCAGACAAAGTATGGAACATACTAGACCTATTGAAAATACAAGCAATAGAGGAAGATGTGAGGATTAGAGAAGAAACATTAGATATTCTTCTCCCTATTTTCTCACATGATGAGAAAGCAATACTGTTAGATTTGGTAAAACCTCATCTCAGAACTAAAACAAGAACTCTTCATATTATGAACAAAGAGTATGAATTGGTTGGTGAAGATACTCAAAAAGCATTTGAGCAAGTATTTTTGGATCGGCACATGTATCCATCAATGGCACCTATAGCTAAAGTGAATCCAGTCCCTCCCAAATAGGATAAAGAACCAGTGATTTCAAATGCACCTATGACAGGTCCACAAGATTTAGCGCCCACAATATCATCACTTTCTGATACAGCCAAAGACTCAGAAGAAACCATTGTGATCAATTATGTTAAGATATGCATGACAGCTTCAGATAATGACATGGACAAATTTGAAAAAGCATTTGTCAGCACTGAAGAGACAGAGAAGGTATGCACTGATGAAGCTCCTCCTAAAGATTCAACAGATTTGAATAATGAAGAAGACAATAAATCCAATGAACCACCTGTTATGGAGATCCCAGTGAAAAGTGAATGTATGGATACTAGTCAAAATTCTATATTCACTCCATCTATTCAACCATCAACTTCATTGTTGTCAAGTTTAACCCCTAACTTAGACATGGAAAAAGAAAAAGAGAAACAAGTTATGAGAAACTCTCTCTTTCTGGATTCAGTGAACATTTTGAATGACTTGGTGCCTGTAGATAAGAAAATGGCTAAAATTCATTCAATTGATGATCTTGACAGCATCTTAACAAGCTTCAAAGCACACTTCACAATTTTAGTAGACTCAGCTACTAGAATGGCAGAGGAAAATTACAAAAAATAAAGATTGGATGAATTGGTAAAGAACTTCTCTTTAGATTTCAATTCATTAAAGATTGTTCAAACAATTCTGAAAGAGTTGGCATCAAAAGGTAGGAAAGTAATATAAAATTGCATGGACAGAGGAAAACTCACTTCTGAGCACATCAAGAAGATTGAGGAGGCAGATATCTTGGTTGATAACATAAGGCAATCAGTTGAAACATCATCCCAAGACATCAATATCTGAAACAATATCTATCAAGGGAAGATAGACAAGATTGAGAAAACTAAGATGGAGATCAACAAAATAAGGATCAGGCAGACCCAACTGAGAAATGCACTTGTGCCCTCCTTAGTTGTTCTGAACGAGAACATCAAATAGATAGATGCAACAATTGCCACCTATGATCAAGGACCCTGCATGGATCTGACAAAGATGGAGAAGCTTACATATGCTTTATGTTCCCATCTTCAGATAGTTGATGCATTGAAGGCATTCTGGCATCAAGAGATCAAGAATCTTCAGATTGCTTATCCAGATGTGTACTTGGAGTAAGTACCTAGAGACTTACAATTTTGACACCTTTGTCATTAATGTCAAAGGGGGAGTAATGTATGTATATAAGGAGTATGTTATATAGCCAAAGTTATCATATAAATTTTTTTGTTGTTAAGTCAAAGTTTAAGCAACTTGGCCACATTCCTTTGTTTCCATTAATGAAAAAGGGGGAGATTGTTGGCAAGTTGACACTCAAGGTGTATATGACTTATTTTTTGTTGTCATTATGGCAACAAAGTCATATGAAGTTTTGACCATAAACTTTGAAGAGCAAAATTGACTAAGTTTAGAAAACAAAATAGTACAGAGTTATTCAGTTGATTAGAGAACCAGCGCATGTGCGTACAATCGAGTCAGACTATGCGCATTCATACATAAGCTTTATGATATGTTTTTATGTTTACCCTATACATGCATGGTACAGAATGAAAGTATGGAGAAGTTACAGGAAGATTAAGTGCAACTAACAGTTTAGAAAACAGAGTATGGTGCCGACCTCAGAGTTTGAATTAGCATATAATATTTTATTTTGTAAAGGCTATACATCTTTTGTAATTATGTCTTAATCAGTCATGTAAACACGCTTAATCCAATTTGTTTGGAAGCATTGTGTATGTTGTTTTTGGGTCGACTAAGGTCTTATTTTTAGTCACATCTATTCAGGCATGTATATATACTAGACATGCACTTTTGTATTAAGAGTGTCGATGAAAAGAAGCAAAGAAGATAGTCAGAAGTACCAATATAAGGAAATCAGTATGAAGTAAAAGTCTTCAAGAGATCAAAGCATCAGTGCATAAATGGAACTGATTAGACAACAATGTCACTACAACAGTTCAATTTTTGATATAGTGTATATCAAATATCAGAAGGTTGTAGCCTTCATCTTATTAAGTAGTGAGCTCTGGCAGTGAGCCAACCACCTCTAATAGGATTTTTTGTAAAGACTCCTAATAGGGTCATTGTACTTGAATTGTAAAGACTTCTCCTAACAGGGCAAAGGAACTTTAATAGGTTCATTATACTATTACAATCATTTATGGGTACTAATTCCCACTGGGGTTTTCCTCTGATCAAGGTTTCCCCGTAATCATATCTTGTGTGATGAGTTATTGTGTCATTCTTCATTTATTATCTATTTGATTCAAGTTTAAGTTGCTGAATTATAATTAATAGACAAATGCTAATTCACCCCCCCTCTCAGTGTTTCTAACACAACCTTCCAAAGAGGTTGAGCCTATCATGGTAAAGACACACCAAAGAGTGCACACAGCAGTACCCTTCAACATTGTGAACAATATGAAGAAGGTAAATGTCACTATGTTTATGTGGGACTCTTTGGCTATTCCAAGGTAGCCTAGAATTTTGAAAAAGGCTATGGGTGAAGTTTCAACTCCTCAACCTGCAAAAGATACAAAAAAGCCAATGTTGGCCAACACTGATCAAGAAAAGGAGGCTCCAAACAACAACTCCAAAGCAAATATCATTCAAGGTAGGAACTTGAAACCACCTCCCTTTTATGTATCTTTAATCATTGAAAAATTCTTAGTACATAATTGCCTGGTAGATAGTGGGGCTACTAGCACTGTCATGCCCAAGAAAGTGGTTGACCAATTGGGACTAAAATATGAACCTTTTCAAAAGAGAGTGACCCAACTTGATGGTTCCTCAGTCAATAAAATAGGTGTAGCTAAAGATACAAGCCTAATTCTTTATGCTAGCCCCAATTTCTCTATCCTACTTGACATATACATCATAGACCTCCCTACCTTATTTTCCATATGCTTATCAAGGGAGTTTATAGCCAAGATAGGAGGCTATCTTTCTTCTGACTGGTCTCACATGCTTTTTCACACAAGGTATGGAACTAAGGTTACTATCAAGTCTGAATCATGGGCAACAGATCACATAGAGCCTTATGTGTCCAATGTAATCAATACAAACTGACTTTCACTTGACAGCAATGAATTCCCAATCATCAGAGAAAAAAGCACCAAAATAGAGGGTATCTCATATATCTATCTAGATGATTTGGAATCAGAGAGAGCTTCAAAAGCCCAAGCCAATGTTATTTGGGATGCTGGTTTTGGAAACTATTAGCTACAAGAACATGAATCCATAGAGCCAAATCTTTTTAAAACAAACACTGGGTCAGAAGATCAAGGCAATCAAGTCTGGGAGTTATTCTTTGATGGTGCTAGAAGAAGACATGGTTCTGGTGGTGGTGCTATGCTAGTCTCTCCTAATGGGGAAAGGTATTATACAGCCTTTAAGTTCAGTTTCTCTTGCACTAGCAACACTGCTAAATATGAGAGCCTAGTGAATGGATTGGAATGGGCAAGAAAGAGAGGGATCAGAGCCTTAAAGTATATGGTGATAGTGAGCTGGTTGTCAGCCAAGTAAGAGGGATAAGTGAAACTAAAAGTGATACAATGAGAGCATACAAGCATCGAGTTTGGGATGCAATTCAAGATTTCTATGCTTTCAATATTGTTGTGATCCCTAGGAAATTAAATCAGAATGTAGATAGATTAGCTGATGTTGGATCTCAGTATGATATCCCTAATAGAATTTCAAAAGAAAGAGACCAACAGCATATCAAATTAATTGTTAGACCTTCTATCCCTGATAATAATATTAATTGGCAAGTGTTTGACAATGATGAACAAATTCTACAGTTCTTATTTGAAGAGGATGTTTTCTCATAACATAACCAAGATAGACTAATGCAGAACTATGGTGATCAAGTGATACAACTCAGATCTAATAAGATGCCCAAGGGTCTTGTCACCTTAGAAGATGTCTTAAACAAAGATGATCAAGTTAAGAGTAGTAAAACTGGCCTAGTAGTCCAACTAGAACATTGTACTGAACTAGAGTTGGAGCCAGGTAAAAGTCTACAATTTGGGAAGGTAAATACTGATTCAGAAAGGAAGGCCTATACCCAATTATTTCAAGAGTTCAGTGATATATTTGCATGGAAATATGAAGACCTCAAAGGTTTTAATCCAGCCCTTTCTCAGCATACCATTGAACTAGAGCCAAACTCCAAACCAATTAGGAAAAAACAAAGGCCTATCAACCCCAAGCTTGAACCACTCGTGCATAAAGAAGTATTCAAATTAATAGAGAGTGGTATCATCTACCCCATAAAGCATACTAGTTGGTTTCCAACCTTGTTCTGATCGGGAAGAAGAATGGTGAGTTGAGGCTATGTGTTGACTTCAGAGACCTTAACAGAGCATCCCTAAGGATCGCCATCCATTACCCTCTATGGAGCAAATCCTGCAATGTGTCTCTGGATCTGAGAGATCTTCATTACTGGATGGCTATTTAGGCTACAATCAGATCCTGGTTCATGAATAATATCAATATAAGACTGCATTTACAACCAAGTGGGGAACCATGGCTTATCAAAAGATCCCCTTTGGTTTGTTAAATGCAGGTGTCACTTTCCAAAAGGCAATGGATATGAACTTTAAAAGCCTCATGTATAAATTTGTACTGGTCTACATAGATGACTTAACTATTTATTCTAAACATGCAGCAGACCATATCAAACACCTGAGAAAAATATTTGAAAGGTGTAGAGAATTTGGGATATCTCTTAATCCCAAGAAGTGTGTGTTTGCAATTCATGAAGGGGAACTATTGGGATATGTAGTATCCAAGAAAGGAATTACAGTAGACCATGAGAGGATTGTAGCTATTCTAGAGCTACCCCTACCACATCACAAGAAAGGCCTTCAATCTTTCATAGGAAGGATTAACTTTGTTAGGCGTTTCTTGCCTAATATTGCAGATTTACTAAAGCCTTTGACAACTATGTTAAAGAAGAGTTCAACTTTTAGCTGGAGCAAAGAAGGGAAAGTCAATTTCCAAGATATCAAAGAGGCCTTGACAGAAGCTCCTACCCTGTTGAACCCAAATTTCAGTAAGGATTTTATCCTCTATGCTTATGGGGGTTCTGATGATATATCTACAATGCTGACCCAAGAAAATTTAGAAGGATTGGAGCAACCTATTGCTTTCTTTAGCAAAGGCTTAGAAGAATATGAACAGAGATATTCTTTTGTGGAAAAATATGTACTTGTTGTGGTGAAGAGCCTAAAAAAGTTTAGATATCTATTGCCTCACAGCAAGGTACACTTAAAGGTCACTCATCCAAGTGTCAAAGAGTTCTTGCTTTCTAAAGACCTAACTGAGAAAAGGGCTAGTTGGATTACTAAAGTGATGGAATATGACATTGATATCCAAAACACCAAGCTAGTAAGAGGAAGAGGTCTTTGTGAGCAGTTGACAGGGGATGATACCTTAAGAAAATAACAATAAATGAATGCATCCTTAATTGTGCATTCGATAGAAGAACATGCCAAGGCAGCAGGTTGGTTTTCTAACATGATTCATTACTTAAAAATAGGGGAATGCCCCATAGATTTGGATTCAAAAAAGAGAAGGTATTACAGATTGAAATCCATTCCTTTTGTGCTGATAGATGAAATTCCTTTTAGAAAGGATCACAATGGTGTCCTTTTGAGGTGAATAGATTCAGAAAAGATAGAAAATGTCCTATTTGAATTTCATGATAGACCTTCTGGAGGTCATTTCTCTCCTAGGACTACTACTTTTAAGATCATGAGAGCTGGATACTATTGGCCATCTATCTTCAAGGATAGTCATGATTATGTGAGAAAATGCACCAAATGTGCCATGTTTGCAGGAAAAGAGAAACTTGCAGCTCTACCCCTTCATCCCATCAGAACAAAGAAACCTTTCATGAGATGGGGCATAGATTTCATTGGCATGATTAATCCTCCATCTAGTGTAGGCCATAAGTGGATAATCACTGCAACTGATTATTTCACTAGATGGACATAAGTTGTTGCATTAAAAGAAGAAAATGAGAGTGTTGTCCTAAAATTTTATGATGACATTATTCATAGATTTGGCACTCTAGACTCCATCATATTAGATAATGCATTAGCATTTATAGGCCTAAGAGTGACTGCATGGGCAGTAAAACATGGTGTTTATTTGAACACAAGTTCAAAGTATTACCCTCAGGGAAATGGTTTGGCAGAATCAACTACTAAGAACTTGATTAGGATAGTCAAGAAGACCCTACAAGATAACCAAAGAGATTGGCACACCAAATTGAAATCTTCCTTATGGTTAGACAGAATTACCCCAAAAAAGATCATTGGGAATTCTCCATACATGTTAGTGTATGGAAGAGAAGCTAAGTTGTCCATTTCAACTGAATTGTCGGCTTTGGACTTAGCTACTCAAGATGTCTTGTCTGAAGAAGGAGATCCTTTGCAAATTAGGTATGCTCATATTATGGAATTAGAAGAATGCAGAGATAAATCCATGAAAGATATGGAATTCCATCAAATGCAAACTAAGAAAAGTTTTGATAAAAGAGCCAGGGCCAGAAATTTTAATTTTGGGGATGTGGTCCTCAAATGGGATGAATTCAAGGCCAAGCCTGACAGACATACTAAATTTTATTCCTTCTAGGGAGGTCTATTCATTATCACAGAATGCAAGGAGCGTAATGCATTTCAATTATCAACTCTTGGAGGAGATCCCTTGCCCATTTCTGTGAATGGATTCCATTTGAAGCCTTGTTTTGAGGTTTGTCCTTCCTTGTAAATATTTGTGAATAAGTTTCTCTGTTTTCTTTTCCTGCTTTCTAGGTTAGTTTCTTGCTTTTCAAGAAGTGCTCGTGCACAGTTAGTAGTTCCCCTTCCTGGTTTCAATCTGTTTACAAAGGTTCTATTTTTTATCAGAAGATGACTCCTATGCCCAACGGATATCAAAGGCTACTGGTTCTCAATGTCTAGCAGGCTGATATCCAGCAGAAATCGTCAAGAATGTTACCCCAAATTTTTCATGTTATGTAAAATTGGCTACAGGTGGAGTGAAATGAGGCTCCCACAAGGGTTGATCCTAGCCTGTGAAATCTTTAAATTTTCTGGTCTTGGTTGTGTCCTCTATAATCTTTTCAGCTCTCTAGTTTGCCTTGTTCATAAAAAATAACCTAAGTATGCAAATAACCCTATATGAATTTGGTATAAACCCTAGTTGTTCAGCGCCCTATTTTATTTTATCATTACCTTTTTGGGCCCCTTAAATTCCATGTGTGTATTATGCCTTGCCTTTAGTCTCTTAGTCACATAATGAAAATTGAATATTCTTATTTGTCTGGCGATCCTGAGATTACCTTAGTCATGTGGTCTCCATAAGGAAAGGAATATTCTCATTTTGATCTGGAGATTCGGCGACAGTCGTTAGATCATGTTTGATCAAAAGGCAGTCGTGTGATCTCATGAAGTAACTCAGAGTTAATAAAATATCTGGAGATCTCGTGACTCAATGTATTTTTCTAACCCATGGGTATAACTTATGTTTAGGCTAGGTCAGGTTAAAGCCTTTCAGTCGCTAGGTCTCGTGATGGAATCAGGGTTAAGCAAAATGATCAGAGATCATGAAACTGCATTATCGCCAAGTCTCTGAATGAATTCATGGTTAAGGAAGGGTTAAGTCAAGATCAGTGTTGATGTCAGTGTCAGAGGTGACAAGGAAAGTGTAACCAAATAACAGGGGGACGTGTTTCATAATGGGCCCTATTTTTGTATGCTCAGTCTCCAAGTCTCGTAATAAAAACATAATATTCCATATTATCTGGCGACTTTGAGATTGCCTTCAGTCGCCGAGACTCATAAGGAAAAAGAATATGCCAAAGTCATTTAGAGACTTCTCGAAAACCGTTGATCTTGATCAAATCTTGCGGTGGTCGCCAAGTCTCTGAATGATTTCACATTTTATGAAAAGGTTAGGAGATTACGCGACTGCATTGTTGCCAAGTCTCGTAAAGAAACCAAGGTTAAGAAAAAGGTGTAGAGACTCAGAGACATAAGGGAAAGATGATAACCTGGGTAAAAGATAGGTTAGTTATGAGTCAAGGACAAAGTCAAAGAATGAAGATCGATGACTACAATTTAAGGAGGATAGAGATTCAAATATCAACCATTGATCGGGCTCCTGTGCCACCTGTGACCATTAAAGTTTAAATATTCAAATATATGAATATCTGATTCTCAGAGTTCATGGCGGTGGCACAATTTCTCAGAAAATAGACAGAGAGATGGTCAAGCCGACTTCTCAGATGAATATTTATGGTGATCAGTAAGATATTCAAAGCAAAACATGATATTTCTAAGGATATTTTCATGGCATTTATGAGCAGAATTGATAGAGTTAGGGTTTTTGATTATTCTATTGCATATGAATTATAACCCTAATTGTTGAGTCAGATTGACTCATGAGCCTGCGTGCTAGGGGAGTAGTCTATATAAGCTAGTTTTCAAGCTTATTAGAGAAGGATTTTCAGATGATGAAAATTATATGTGGTGTTTCTCATTCCTCTGGTTTTCAGTAGTTGTAACTTTTTCATTGATATTCAGATATTGCAAGGTATTCTGTGACATCCTTTCTGCCCTCATGTCTTCCTTGTCTGAATTTATTTTATTGAATTAAGTATATTGAATGTTTTCAGATATATCTTAGGGTTCCTGAGCCTTCTTCCTTTCTGCAATTCATGTGTACTCTTTTGGATGATTTGATTTGAATGGGTTTTTGGATATTCTTTAATCCCTTGTCACTTTGTCTCATTCTTGTGCCTAGTTGTAGAAGTGAATGTTTGTTTTCCGGTTGTAGTCTGTGTCTAAATTTCTTAGGAAAGCTATTGTTTGTGAAATATTTTCTTTCCTTGAATAGCCTCTTTCTATTTCAGACCTCTCTATGAAATATTAATGCAAACCTATTCAGAAATTTGTGTTCTCCTAGACCTAAGTTTGTGTGTTGATCTCACTCATTGTGTTGTGATTCATAATTACTTTCGGTGTATCACTTAGTAGGATAGTTTTGATGACATGTAACTGATTGAATATTTGATATTATTAAGTTGAAGATGATGCAAGAAATTAAATCAGTTAATGGTTTTTATTGTCATTGATGTCAACTTGATATCATCTGCATGGTCATATACATCATGCCAAAGACTTCAGAGAATCAATAGAACAGAGGTTATGCTTTCAGTAATGCATAAAAGTCAAGTATTCACCAAGTGACAAACTACACCGGCGGAGTGCACACCATCAGTAAAGACAAAGATAAAGTCACAGTGATACCCAACGAGTAGAAGACAGTGATACCCGATGAGTAGAAGACAGTGTTGCCCGATGAAGCAGAATCACAGGATGCCCGATGAGCTAAAAATAGTGTTTCCCGACGAGCAAGATCTAATGATGCCCGACGGATGAAGATCCCGAAGCTAACTGAAGTTGCACCGATAGAACTGGTAGTTGTCACTAGCGACGAACTGCAGAATTGACCGACAGAACAGAGAGATCAGAAAATGACAAAATATCTAGCTGGTAGAGCTAAAGGATAGACTTAACTGGTTGTTTTATTTGTTTTATTCAAACTGCAGTTAAGCAATTTATTTGTATAGCTGGCAAGAAGATAACTACGAGATAAATCAGGAGTTAAAGCCATAAATCAATTTGGCTGGATTTTTTTTCATGCCAAGAATCAAGAATTAAGGAATATCATGTATATATAAAAGACAAGCATAATTTATTTCCAGAAGCAATCAGATACACAGGGGAGTGAACTAATAGAAGATGCTGAAGAGAAACTGATAAAGGATAAACTTCATGCAGTCTTGATCAATCAAGCTAAGGGAGAGAAAAAGAATTTTGTAGACACCGACGAATAGAAAAGTATAGCATCACAGAGTAGAAAGAGTTAAGTACAAAGGAATTAAATTGATACATTGATAAGAAAGATATTGTAAGTAAATAGATCTAAAAATTTGCAATTCAGTTGCATTAGAAATAGGTCATTTTGTTTCAGTTTAACCATTGAAACAGTAAGTCTCTTAACAAAGCAGGACTTAACAGTCTTTTGTAATTGAGGTATATCCTAACAGATTACTAGAAGGTTGACTCATGATAGTAGCATCGGTCTTACCTAAAGCCTATTGACAGTCTAAGAAGATGGTTGATTCAAAGATGGTAGTAAGATTAGCATAAAGCCTATTGACAGTCAAGAGACTAATTCAAGGATGGTAGCATAGATGCCAGATACTAAGTGACAACCTATGTAACTTGTAACCTTTAACAGGGTTGGCTCCTACCAGGGCTCACTTTAGAAGAGTGAAAATTTTAGGTACCGGTCCTAGTGGTTTTTCCCTTAACAGGGTTTCCACGTTAAAATTCTTGTGTTATATGTGTATGGTTCATTACTTTATTGTTTTACATTCTACATATGCATTTATGGATTGATTGGTATACTCTGCATATTTACTGA
>MU227923.1:488159-504627 GCA_018584345.1 Thuja plicata | reverse complement strand
AAAAATCCTCTAACAAGGTCGCACTTAACCGTGTGTTTGTAACCTTTAACAGGGTTGGCTCCTAACAGGGCTCACTTCAGAAGAGTGAAAATTTGGGGTACCGGTCCTAGTGGTTTTTCCCTTAACAAGGTTTCCGCGTTAAAATCTTTGTGTTATATGTGTATGGTTCATTACTTTATTGTTTTACATTCTACATATGCATTTATGGATTGATTGGTATACTCTGCATATTTACTGAGTATCGGTAAGTACAGTTTACTGCTTATCGACTATCAAGTAGAATAAGGACAGACAAGGTAAACCGACAGACAGTTATTTGTTTCAAGTATTTCAAAGGCATACATCTTGTAGGGACTTAATAATTGGAGAAGCATTGATTGGTGGATTAAAGTTTAAATTGGATAAATTTTTGAGGCCACTGATTCACCCCCCTCCCCCCCCCTCTCAGTTATTACTAACAAGTTTGCTTATTCAGTTATTTCCCTTCCATGCATTCTTTCTATCCCTTTTCCCTCAAGAATTTACGTTCATGTTAAGAAGCAAATTTAGGTGATTATCCAAGAGGAACCAGCCTAGAACCTGGAGGTCTCATTTCAGTTAGCAAAGGTCCCACAACCTGGAAATGATTCTCATGTTATACTAGATTATCAAGACTACGAGAGCTTGACCTAGGGTGCAAATTTAGTGTATAACACTGACAACTCCAAAAGCTAGATTCATTCTGTGGGTCATGCAGTGAATGCCAGTAACGTAAGGTGCACAAGAATTTTCTATCTTTGCGCAAAGACCATTCCTGTGGCCTTGCATTACTGAAGCTCCATCCACTCCAACACACTAACATTTTGGCAACTGTCATGCCATATATACCTTCATATTCAATTAGAGAACTCTTTATTAGTTCAAATAAATTTTTCATTATCGCATTAACCTTGATTTTAGCAACAGTTAGTAGATGAGGTTGGAGGACAAAATTGTGTAGAGTATATACATGCATGCATACCCAGGAAGTATTATCTACTGCTGTAACTTAATCTAAAGACAATACAATAAAGTTTGCCTCTTCAATTTTTGCCTTTAGATCCTCTTTTCAACCTCAGAAAGACAACTTGCCCATTCTCATCCATTGTTTACTGACTAGTGCATGTTAGGATAGTTTCAAAGTTTCAGAAAGTGTAATAAAACACTCAATGATGAGTAGTCTATCATAGGATGCCCTCTGCTTAATATATAAAAGACAACACTTAACTAAAGAACTTTATAGCATGTATGAATTAAAAATAACATTAGTACATGAATTTTTTTTTATAATTGATTTGTTGTAAATGTGAACTCAAAAGAGTATAAATTGGTGATGTCTACCACTGTATGTGAGTCCTATTAAATGTATACATGATATGGTTTGTAGAAATGATTGTGATAGATTAATTGATCATAAAGTTGGAACCAATATTTCTACAAATGAACCCCTTCTAAATGATAATGCAATAGAATCATGATCTAAAATTGGAAATAATAACATTTACTTCTTGGAAAAAGTATCAAGATCATTATCTCGTCCTTAATTTGGGGACATGTTTCCTTGTTCACTTAGGCACCATGTTCTTCATTGTTCAAGACAAGATTTTTGAAAGTCAAATAGGAGCCACATTTAAAACCCAAAACAATACTAGCAATGGGAATTATGGTAAATTTAATAACCCTAGGATCTCTAACTGAAGATGTATGAAAAGACAAGAAGATTGACCTAGAAGCTTTAAAACCATACACAAGCCGAACTCTCGAGTTTGCATGGTGCAGAGGTGAACTCAAAGCTAATCTCTAGTTGCACCAATTTTGAAGACAACCAGATGTGTTTTCGATGGATCTTTATGGCCAATAAGTTCGTGTTGGTAGTTTATAACTACTATCTTGGACCTTGATCTTTCTAACTTTATGCAGAGATATTTTCTCTCTTTAAAAGATCACCTTAAGACTTTACAACCTTGTTACTTTAAGAAAATTGCATCGTGTATATGATGTGTTGCCTCCACTCCTTGCTTGTGTAGGGAAAATCTTTCGTTAACATAGGTGTGTATAAGGGATCTCAGTTGTAAGAGCATTCCTTGAACCCGTATTGAAATAAAGTACACATCTCCATATGCTACTATAGGCTTATATAATCTACCATCTTTGCATATGATGCTTAGAAAAGCCTGATCAAAATCTCCATATAGCATAATTGTGTGAAATTATAATATAATTAACTAGTGGACCTGCAATTTAGCTCATGAGCATAAGAAATTGTTTTGCCAACATTCAACTAAATTTAAATGCTAATGAAAACTTTTTATCTTAATAAATAATTTCAATAGCATGATAGTATCAATTTAGTGCTCATTATACACCAATTAAAGTACAAATAATAACCGATACTGGTGTACAACTAAACACTACAAGCAGGCTTATAACATGAATTCACTACATGCAAATTTCAGATTGTACATGTAGCACTTCAGAAAAATTCCTCCATGTTTCAATTCCTTCGAGATATGACAATGATTATATGTAGATTGTAATTAAATTATTAATCAATAAATATCTTTGTTCCATTGCCAGGAACCAATATGCTTGTGATGTTTCATAACCCTAATCTGATCTCCTCTTATTTTCAAGAAAAAGATTAAATATTGATAAAAAAAAATATAACATGTCATAAGATAGAAAATGGGGGACAGGATGTTGCATTTACACTTTATACACTCAGATATCCATTGACAGCTCTACAAATGTGTAGTTTGAAAATATGTCTGTCAGCTTTATCTCATCTGTAGTGAGAAATGTTGAATTATAGATAAAAGTGACAATTGATCACATTTGAATTTCAGGGTAACTATTTGTTAGATTCAATTTGAAATTGTTGTGTTGTTTCCATCACTTGAAACCAACTCTATAATATGTGCAAGTGACCACAATACTTCCACCCTATGGATATCTCGGACAGCCTGCACCATGAAGAAGCAACCTCTGATTCCTTTTAGAGAAATATATCATTTAAACTTATGGATGAAAGCTTAATGAAGATGAGAAGAGACATTTATAACATGTACAGGCATTAAAGATGTGCAAACAAGAATGTAGTTTGTAAATAGATTTTTTTTTGGCTAAAAACTGTGTATGATCTTTGCATCAACGGTTTGGATGACACTAGTGGATCACTGAGTGTGATCCAAACCGTTGATGCAAAAATCATACACAGTTTTTAGCCAAAAATTCTATTTACAAATTCGCAGACTGGAAAATTTGTACCCTCTATAGGAATGTAGTTTCAGAATATTTCCTGGACTTCAATTTGTGAAGATATGGACAGTAAAAGTAAATAAAACATACCTCTACAACAAACCTGCCCCAGACGTGTCCGTTTCGAACCTCCATAACACCTTTCAGTATAGTGAGACCCAGGCCACGTATATTATTTGCAATCTCTAAGAATATACCTTTGTCCTCACACAATATCTGTTCATCTAGTCACATGTCAATGGTTTAGAAGGCGAAATCATATTATTATACAGCACAAGTAAACTAGGGTATATTTTAACATTTGCCTCTTTAACTCCAAAGCTACATGAGTGTAGCCAAAAGCAAGTGATAACAACCTAACCTAATAGAACCAAACCACATGCATTAGGGTATAAAAAGAAAGAGTTTGCACTAGACATTTCTGAATTTGAATATATCAATGGACAACCCAAAACCAAGAATCGGCAGATCCACAAACTCAAACTTGAACTGATTTTAAATTTTTAATGAGTCGCCTCCATCACAAGCCCTTTGGATATGCTTGGGTTATTCAAAAACTAACAAAAATTAATTCGATTAAACTATATCAACTCCCTAATTGGGGTTGCTAGTACAGGTAACCTGGTACTAAAGTGGGAAGCTTCCCCCTTCTCAATGGATTAGGTTTAGCCATCTCCTTGATTTCAAAGCAATTATGTCACAGACCTTATTGTTTTAGAAAAGGGAAGCTCTAACCTTATTGTGGAATCTGATTCCAAGAAATTGGTCAACAGTTTGAGAGCATGCAAAAGAACGAAGGATTCACAGCTTTGAAGTGTGTAATATTATCAATTGCCTTACTCTCCTCTTCAGATATTTTCCGCTGGTATAGATTCCTTGTGGTAAAAATCACATAGCTGATTAATTGGCGAAACTAGACATGGATAGAAAGGTGGATTCTATATTAGTATCAAACTTGTACATGTTGGTCCCAGCAGGTTTAGAGCAGGTCTGGATGAGTGTTTCGCCAGTGATTGGTATTGAAAGGGTTAGGGAGGTCCTGTTTTTTCCAACAAATCATTGGAGTTCATCATTTATCTAAAATGAAATCAGTCCACACCATAATAAATGACTTGGATTACCACCTCAAACATAATAAATTTAGTTTCTTTACATTAATTTTTACTTCCTCTGCCCAAATTTGCATTGATTTGAGATCTTGCAATATGATTTCTCAATTTATGAATTGTATGCATCATTAGACACGAACAATACTCTTTCAATTATTTTTTAGTTTCTAAAAATCTGTGAGGATTGACTTGTTGGCGCAATATGTTTCTAATTTTGTTTTGGATGCCATGAATATCATAGTCCATAAGTCTTACACACCTAAAACACTTCGAGAATATTTATGTATTTAAAAATGTTGCTTTCTTCATCTCAAAATCAGAAAATCTCCTTTTTAAGTCATTTGCTTGATGTAGACTTTTGTAAGTGGTTAAGCTAGATATAGACTTGTGTAAGTGATCAAGGTAGCTTGTGATTGATTAGCTCATTATATCTTTAAAGTTGATTGAGTGAAGAATAGATAGAAAAAGCTTTAAATCCCTAAAAAATCTCTATATTTCATGGTTTTCTCAATATATCAAGCCTAAGTCCAAGTCAAAAATCAGATTGTGCAGTCTTTTCCATGTCTGAGTTTAGTAACTATGATCCCAGTGACCATGCCCGTCTTGAAGGAAAGCAATTTCGCGTAACTGAATTTGTCGGGTAGTATGGAGTTTAAGGACAGAATGGATTTTATGAAAATGAGAAACAATATGGACATACTGTGGAGCTCATAGGTTCAATTCCTATCTGTTCCATACAAACCAAGATGGTATTAGAGCAACACTAAGAGCCCTAAGCACCAAATTGTAGCTGAAATAGTGGTGTCAGGGAAAATGAGCCACATGCAAACCATAATAATGAGATTACAAGAAAACCAAGACCAGAAAGGGGTCAGTAGTTTAGTAGTAAAACACCCCAACATACAAATGAGAGGTCCTAGGTTCAAGTCCAGCTGGTTCATGAAAATAAAATTATTCAAGGGTTTTAATGTCAGTTCTTCAGCTGTTTCATTCAGAGCATTGCATTTGACACTTTTAGAAAAATATAGTAGATATCAAAACCCATCTCTTTGTCAGTTCTCTGATGGAAGGTCTGGTGTGAGATGAAAGCCCATGATTTGGGCACCACATGGTAATATGTTTCACCATTTTCAAGGAGGTACAGGTTGATGCTTCCCCCATTGAAGCATCAGGATTGAAAAATTACAAATTTGGGGTCGCACTGGTGAAGTGCTGGAATTTTTAGTTATTTTTCTGCGTTGTGTAGGATTTGACTTTGGCTTGGAAAGCCTGAAAAATGAGGTAATATTATTTTTTTGTTTACACAAGACATTTTGAAAACTTTGATATTTAATGAAGTAGTTAAGGACTGTTATGTTACTGAAAGACATTAATGGTAGTTGTAATTTCGGTCATGGATTGAAAATGAAGGTTAGATGGTTATTTGGTAGTGCCCAATTTCAAGCTACCTGAATTTATGCTATTATTAGACTGATATACTTGGCTATTTGTCGGTAGGCTGGTGGACAGAATTTCTTTAATTTAAAAATGCTTTACTTTTTCACCATTTAAAAAAAATTCTAATACCTACTTACCTCCACAAGCATCTGTCCTGGATGACTAAGGTTCTCAACAATAATTGGGCAATGCCTCCTTTGGATTTCTCCATATGCAGCCAAGTCAACTGCCCAGCATGCTCCACTCTCTGGTTTCTTAGGTGAACCCTCTATAGCTTCATCTCCACTCATCTGCAATTATGGGGATGATAAAATTTTAAGGCATGAAAAAAATAATCCATCCGAAGGTAGAGAACAAGAAGAGAAATCTTATGGTTTACATTCCAATAACTCAAGATACTGAGATACACAACAAATTATCTCATCGCATATTGGGGCATAAGCTCAAGCATTTATGGAACCCATGGAAGCAAAAAATGCTACACATGAAAGAGAAATTCCCTTTGCATAAGTTTTCTGAACTGCTTGAAAAAGTTGGGAGTTCCAATTACTATACATGCTCTGCTTGATTGATCTTGTTTATAATAATAAAATGAAGTAATGGTCATGACTAGGCATGAATAGGCCAACTAGGCATAATATAAACTTTTAACTTTTAAGCGATTGGTTTATGGTAAAATCGAAAGAAACATAGATGCAAGCTGTTCTGTGGAAATACTGATATTTACAAAAACTGTTTCATAGCCATGCGCATAAAAAATGAGCCTGTTATGTGACCTATTACTTTCTTGAAAACCATAATTATGTTTGTGATAAGAATATCCTTGGGAGGTGCTTAATGCTTGCTACCATGGTTTGTGTTTGTGTATCTTCTCTCTGCCTTAACAGTTATTGTTGAAAAACCATTTGGGCCAATTTCAGAATATGTCCACATAAAAAAAATGCATATCTAATTAAATTTAAGCAAGTTTTAAAGTTCCCGATATTTTCCCGATAAGTTTTCGACTTATCTCCGATATTTTCCGATACTTTTTTTTTTGCCCTCGGCGATAAGTTGCCAATACCGATATTTTGAACTATGGTCTAATGTATGTAAATTTCTTAATATTTGTTCAAGAACAATTTGTTTCAGTTCGTATTACCTTAGAATAATTAGTGTGTTTTTACAGATTCTGTTGATGCTATTGGCTCAAATATTACTAAATGGTCAAGAAATAGCACAAACTATAGCTGGAGATCTTAAATGAATCGACATAATATAAACCAAATCTACTTCAAAATTGCTAGGAGGATTTTAACAGGTCTAGTCCATTTACTTCCAATACAAACCTACACAAAAACCAAAACCTAAGATTTAGTTAAGGGATTCCTAAAGGTTTTGATTTTCTGTTGGAATTACCTTCTGTTCAGATTTTATATTACTAGAATCATAATTAGGCTTATACGTCTTCTGTCCTTGGGATTTATGAAGTATTCTAAAGCTTATTTAGTATTTTCCATTTCAAATTGCAATCCCAAGCCATTTTATTTTGGCACAGGACAATAAAATCAAGCAATAATTTTTTACTCCATTGCACACAAATATTCTCACAAAAGTTAAGGATACTTCTAGTTATGAAAATTCTTAAATGTGGAAATAACAAGGAGTTTTTGGGAATTCAGTGATCGTTTCAAGTGATGTCTACTGCACCTTCATTTATTATTGACAAACTTCAGAGTGCTGCATGCAACAATAATTTCAGGTTTAGCCATATAAAACATAATAACTTGCAAGTAATAGGCACTTAGCAGATTCAATAGTTCAGTCTGAATCAGATCATTGAGTTTTTTCCTATGCTTGGCATGAACCCAAATGCACCAAAAAATAAGCAAAAACTCACAATTTATCAGAATTGAGATTAAATTCCAATTTATCTGCACAATCACAATTTGGAATGAAACTTAATAAAACAACATTTTTTTCTCTATTGATGAATTTCTCAGTGTTTATTAAATCTCAATTTAAACCAAACTAATTGGAGAAAAAAACTATCCTTTAGCATGTCAAAGTCAATCCTGCGAAAATTTTTGAACAACTGTCTTAGAAACCATAGTTTGCAAACTCTGCAAGTACTCTCCGAGTTGCTGAGTACTCTAATTTTTTTTGTTGGGCGAGTTCTCACAAGTTTTAATTCTCGCATTTTTATAGATGCAAACAGATGTGGGTAAAAATGTCGACACAGGTAAAACACTGGTAAAATGCATCTTTCACATGTTTTTGCTATAACACCATGCATTTTCTCCATTGAGACATCAATTTTAACTTTTAATTTGATAAATTTTGTAATTGAATTTTACAAAAAATATATATATGTTTTTTTAAGAGATTTTAATTTTTAGTACTTTCTAAGTTATCGAGTTTTGCCGAACTTTTTCCAAGTACTCTCTGAGTCCAAGTCTACAAACTATGTTAGAAACAATATTGAAGTGTACATTTAGGAAAATCCTTCAAACACATTTGAAGTAGGTCCTAGGATCAACATAGCCTAAACAATATTGAATTTCAGTATTTGCCATCTTGACAAGAACATTTTCTGTTTATATCTAAACTTTGGGTTGCTGTTACCATCTTGAATGGAAAGGGTAGTGTTGGTGTACGTTTTATCATCCACCGAATACAAAATAAAATATCCAAGGACACTCTACTCTCTCTTGAGCAAAATCACTGCGTGTGCTAAGATTGCATGAAGATCACACTGCAACTCCAAGGTTTATATGTGCAAAGAAGTGACTTTGTGTTGGATAGCTTCCTTGGTGATGTTTGCTTAAACATGCAAGGGGAATTGCGTTCAACTAATATGATTCACAAGCTAGGTTTTAGGCGGGTTTGACAATAAATTTCATTCTTTTGGGGCATTTTTCAAATTTTGAACCTCAAAAAGGATAAAAAGAAGGGTTTTAGAAGTTCTAAGCTATTCCTAAGAACTCAAGAGACGGTAAAGTCTAGGTGAAACCAACAACAACACTTTTCTTGGCCACACAAAGGACAACAACACAAAGGAAGTGCAATCTTCTAGGTTTGTGCTCAAGATTTTCATACCATGAATAATACCATCAAACGAATAATATTTATCCAAAGTAGAAAATAAAGTATCCACAATATAAGCTCAAGCTAACTTTACACAATGAACAAAAAACATTTGTTCAAAAAAAGTATGAGCAATAGTTTGACCAGTCTATACTATCAAATCTTTCAATCACCTAACAAATTCGTAAAGAAAATCTATTCCATGTTGAAGAAAGCATAAAACCATGCAACCAAATGATAACAATAATGATTCAAAGTAGGGATGACTCCGCAGTGCAACGAAAATCCTGTCGTTGCAAAGCCGTGTTGATACGGTGACCAAGGTTCAAATCTCACCCTCATTGCATGCGAACCCAAGACGATAGTTACACGGTGGAATAATCGAGGGGTGCATAGACCAATGAAACGACAAGGCCAGCCTGGAGAAGTCAACGATCAACGACCACAACGGACATTCACAGAGGTCACTGCCATCTGCCTGGGAGGTATAAGGTTATTGCGGTGGCAGTCAAAGTTGGGAGTCATAAGGAGGAAGCACCTGCGGACTTGGCCGAGGTGTTCGAAGATCAGGGAAACTACAGGAGGTCTGCGGTCAACGGATGGAGTGATAATGTGGCCGTCGACAGCCAGCCAAATGAGATATATAAGGTGGCAACTGCTAAGGGAGGCATAAGGGTGTGGATCGGTAGGTGGAGTGATAAGGTGGACTGTCGACAGTGCTGGTCTTCACGCAGGGAGACATAAGGAGGGCGCAAAATCATCAAGCAACGGTTGCAGAGGAGTAATAAGGAGATCATGATGCTACAACACAAAAAAAATATAATAGGTGTTAATGCCTCATACACCAAGTTGTACTCACCTTGGGGATGGGGTCCCCCTAATGTGGCCTCACTGGTTCATAGCTCCAGCCAAAAGCAATTACCGATAAAAAAAAGGATTCAAAGGAAAATGCGAATGAGCTTTTATTATCAAAGAGTTCTTGGCATCAATCTTATAAATCTCTTCACATAATAAAATGAGAGAAGAGGAGCTTATATACAGTTTGTGAAATAAATGAAAGGCCGAGATCAATCCAAGATCAACAGTCAAGATTTACAACATAACAACCCTAATTAGGGCTTCCCAAAATAACAATAAGAGCAAATGCATGGAAGACAAGTGACGCAAGGAACTATCTTCTAGGAAGCATCCTCATTCATTTCCATAGCGGCATGTTCAATGAACCTGGACACGAGAGAGAGACCTCTTCATCGCAACATGTGGCAGCATATTCACCTTGAATTCTATTCCATCCAAGTCATCTGCATACATGGAAAAAGTATTCTCCCACTCCAACACCTATTTCTGAAAGGCATCCCAGATGGACAAGAAATTCGATGCCTTGGTCAAATTCTGTTGCAGGATTGGTTCGGTGATGGCGAAGAAATTCTCCTAAATTCTATCTTTAGATTTTCTACCTGCATATCATTTTCTCGGATAATCTCTTTCCCAAGCGTATCAGCGGCTATAAGGAAAATCTTGTTTTGAACCTCCCCAATCTGCTCCTCATCTCTAATACTATCGACCTTCACCTTTTCTAAGACCTCACTTTGTGTAGTTAATGCCCAGTACCATGTGTTGAAATCATATACAGCCCCTACTACAATCACTTGCCCATCAATCAATTCTTGTGTAGGCACTCCTTTCAACAACTTTAGGCATGGTATTACTCTATACTGAATATCATGAAGATCTTCCCATGTTCCTACCATTTTGCAATCTTGAAGAGCAAAGAATTTTGCCCATATGTCAACATCAACTTTCCACAAATGTGACAACTTCTTTACTTTTGCATGTCGTCCATTCCTTAGCTTCTCTTGTCATATTACCTTTCCTCCTCAAAATCTCTAATTGCCTCCTGTGAGATATTCAAAAGTAGAGGAGCTACTGCATCATTATGATCAAGAGGTTTTCTCAAGTGTTGAACATACTTCTTCAGGCGCTCAATTTCTTTCTTGTATTCTCATATCTTCCCTATTTCCTTTTCTAGACTCGCCTTGATTGTAGTGATTGAAATGTCCAAGTCTTCAACCTCTTGACTCTTGGTGGTTTGACTAATGTTGATAGGCATAATTTCATATTCCTGAGTAATGTCCTCTTTTGCCTTATCAACTTTTGGCACAGCAATCTGAATCGAATCCTACAATAGAATTTGACCAAGGCATCAATATCTTGTTCAAATTCCTAGATGTAGTGGAATGGGAGGGGCCTGATTTATGCCTTTTTTTAGCAGGTTCTTCATTCACAATTTTCCTCCCTTTTGACCTTTTGGTGTCATCAACTGCTCCCTTCCTTTTCCTCGAATTAAAAATTTCAATTGGCCTAATACTTTGGGATGCTCCCTCATTAGAAGAATCAATATGTTGTCCAAATTCCTAGATGTAGTGGAATGGGAGGGGCTTGATTTATGCCTCCTTTTAGCAAGTTCTTCATTCAAAATCTTCCTCCCTTTTGACATTGTGGAGTCATCAACTGCTCCCTTCCTTTTCCTCGAATTAATACTTTCAATCGGCTTGATACTTTGGGATGCTCCCTCATTAGAAAAATAAGATCCTATTACACCCATCATGTTATAAGTGAAAGTCATATTCTTTTTCTTCAACACCTAGACTTGTTGCTCAACCCACCATTGTGAATACTTGACAACCGGCCGCATCAAGATGGTTAAATCAGCGAGCTCGAGTTTTGACCATTTCACCGGAGGAAGTAGCCTATTCTCATCGAAGCCTGGTTGAGTGTATTCTCTATCATCCTCTAGCTATTCAGGTACATAGAAAAGCTCAGTTATTCTGATCAAACTTATAGGCAACTTGGACCAAAGTCTTTTCCTGACCTCAAATTCATCTGCACCATTTGCCCAAAAGTCATCAAGGTCTACTCTGTGTCTGTACTTTTCTCCATTCACCAATCCAATACGGTTGTGTGGGTTGAAATCATAGTTGCAGAACTCTGCGAGTCCCAAGCCGAGCCAGGCCTCCAGAGTCTTTTTGGCTCTAGACTCAGATTCAGTAGAGCGTGGTCAATGTTTTCTATGCATTTCAGATAAATTATATCCTTCTTTTTCTGGTTTCTTTTAATCAGTGACAAGATTTATATCTATTTGACAAATTGCATCTAATCTCTTTAATGGAAATTTTTGGAGGAACTTCAAAAATTTTAAAAGGATTCCAATTATAATGAGATATAATACTCTTAGGATAATGAGTTTTCTAAAAATAATTCATTAATGTTAAAAGGTGATATATAAGATTTGAATTGTTTAGATTTCATTGTGAATTGTTCTACATTTCAATGAGAAAAGATCATGTCATGAAATTGGGTAGAGATCAGAGATTTTCTCTTTTAGAGAAGGGTCCCACAGCAATTTGTTAGTATTTTTGTTTCTGATGTAGTGTAGCAAAATAAGTAAATCTAAGAATCGATGTAAATTGGATCTAGAGGAACATAATGAGGAGGTTTATAAATCAATATAGTTTTTGAATGCTTAGAATCATTTAGTTCTTTGTTTTGCTAATGGAGAGAATTTGATATGAGAAATCTGATTGTGTAATATGCTTGATTTTGACGGAGTCAACACAATTCATCGTCTAGTAGTTGTAGACTTTTGAAACTTATGTGCAGCTATGTGCGATATTTGATTTTGTATAATGTGGTGTTAAAAGAACAGTTTTGGGGTCTATTATTTTACCATTGACTTTATAAAATATGGCTTTTGAAATCTATTATGTTACGATTGATCAATGTAATCAAGCACTTATACTTATGTGATCAATGTAAACTTGTGTAATATGCAAAGTAGCTTCTATTTATCTCAATTATTGTGTCTTTGATGTTAATCGATTAAATGATGCATGAAAAAAGTTTTAAATCCTTAAAAATCTTTGAATTTCTTGGGTTGTTCAATTTGCCGAGTCCTTGTCGAGCTTTTGCCGAGTCCAGACGTCAAGTCCGAGTTTGAGTCAAAAATCAGCTTGCCGAGTCCGAGTCTTGTAACTATGTTTGAAATCACCATTGGATCGGTAAAATATGAATGGATATCACTGCATCTCTAGCCTAGCATCTTCAGCTGCCTGTGCCTACGGGCAAGATTCAATCATATTACCAATGAAAAATGGAAAGGAAGTAGCAGTCTTGTGCTTTGCTCTTTGGAAGCCCTCCTATGTTTCCAATTTCTTTAGAACTTCAAGTAATATCATTCTATTGGTAGGATAAATCAGAAGTCAGTAAGGACATCTGGTAAATCTATGAACTCTGATATATGTGAATCTCGAATACTGGATGAACCAAGATCCATACTTTCTTATCAAGCTCTTGGCTTCCTGAGTGATCCTCTGATGAGTTCCTCCCTGCAATGTCCTAGTGACATACATTAAAAATGCATCATTCACTTGTTTGAAATGGGACTTTTCATGAAGTTGCAGTTGTGGGTAATAGTCATATGCCTTGAATTCATTCTCACTATTTCCTACCACGCTTATATGAGACCAATTGAATATTTTGACCCCTGAAGTGATCTCGTCAATAAAATAGTATATCCAAGTTTCTATGGTGCACCTTGAGGGCTTCCCATAACTCTAATTAGCAGCAAAATAATGTCCCCATAGCCCTCCTTGAAATCAGTGCGAAGAAGCTTCTTTGGCACCTTTTTAAGGGTGGGCCTTGGCTTTTCCAACCACAACTTATTAACAGTTGTCACACAAGGATCAAGTTGGTCCTCATTAATTCTTTTGGTTTCCTCCTTGGTTTTGAATGAAGTCCGGTTGTAGCTTGGGATCCTGAATGCTTCCTGGATTGCAAATTCTCTGAGATAAGCGAACACCCTCCCGTCCGACGTACACTCAACCATTAACTCAGCGCATTCCACGGCTGGTGGAAATCCAACTGCCTAGACAAGGTTGTTCCTCATCATTCGCCGAGCAATTGGTGCTGGTAAGTATCCATCATGCCTGTACATTCTCCTTCTGAATTCGTTGAAGTCTACATGTCCAAGGTTGGTGTCTACAACCTTTTGCCAGTTGGAATTGATTTTAGATTCAGACTGCATTCCTTTATTGGCAAATTTCATCTGGACTTTTCTTGGAAGCCCTCCTTGAGTGGTCATCAACTATCTGCAAGAAACATGGAAAATGAATGTCACTTTTAAGTAAACTTCAAAAATTTCACCCTGGTTTTGGACCCTTTGCTTTAAAATTTGATCTTCAGTCTGTCAAAATGCTAAAATTCTGTGAAAAATCAGACTGTAAAATGGAAGAAGTTTGCTCAATACTTAGCAAATTTTGTGAAATTTAGTCCAGAAATAAATAGTCAATAACTCAAAATCTAAACCTAAAAGTTATACTTTTAACTAGATTTCTTGATGAAAATATGCCTTCACTTCTGAAAATTCCTGATAAATTCCTTCCTTCACCCAGAATATTCACTTTTAACTTCAATAATCTTCCTTCCTTGACCTTGAGAGAGAAAAACCTTTCCCCTTCGAACCTTAGAAAGAATGAAAATGAAAATGACAAGTCGAAGTTGATATAGAGTTGGAGAATTCGATCATTTTGGCAACTTTACATTGTTGGGCAGATTCATCAAACCTAGCCTTCTCATTTTCATCGAAATGGCAACTTAATCCTCTCAAAAGACCTCAAAAGAAACTTTCCATTTTCACTCTTGGAGCCACTTCACCTTGTTGGCAAGGAATCTTTTAGATATTTATTTGTAAGGGTTGAATTTTCTTGCAAATTTCTCCAAGTGTTGGATTAATTTCCTTGACTTTCTAAACTTGGTCCACTTTATCCATCATGGACTTGATGCTTGGTAGGACAATCCTTGGCGGACTTGAACATGGCTTGGACATTGCCATCTTCCATTGGGCAGACTTCATGCTTGGCAATCCGATTTCACTTGGGCAGACTTCATGCTTGGCAAGCCATTTCCATTTTGCCAAGGCGGAGTTGATCATATGTTGGACATTTCCATGTCTTGCTTGGGCGGAATTCCTCATGGGACAAGACATGGCTATTTCCCTTCATGGTGAACTTCAACTGGCCTAAGACATGCCCATCTCCATTTAGAAACTTTTCTGCCATTACACATGACGGATTTTGTTGGTGATTTCAACCTTAGAGATGCTAGTTTTTTACTCTAAAGACAAGAAACCCACTGCCCTGACCTGACCTTGCCAAAAATTAAAAAAAGCAAGAGTCCCTAAAAAATAGGAAAAACTATCTAAAAATAGCCATTCAGGGATCGTGCCCAAAGTGCCAAAAGCAAAACTTCCTAAAAAATAGGAAAAAGCAAAAAAACAAACTTTCTAAAAATATAAAGTTGTCCAAATTGACTCAAATCAAATGCATTTTTAGTCCCTCGGGCCTTCTAAGCACTTTGATGGCGCTCAAACATTGTTCCAATCATGATTTTCCTAATCAACTTTGATGACCACTTGAAAACTCTATCTCCAAACTCTCAACAATTGGCGGCAAAAAACCCTAAAAACAAAAGAAACTGGGGGTCCCCATTTGCAATAGGGTGATGTGTGAAAAGGTCACAACAGGTAGGTAACCAACACGAGTTCTCACTTCTTGCAATGGTTGATTAGAAAACCTACCTGTATGATACCTAGAAAAGTGGTTGCATTATTGAACTCCTTTGCTATAATGGTGCCTAATCTTATGGAGGAGACTTCAGTGGTAATCTTAGCTAGTTTGAAGTCTTGTCTTTGCAACATAAAAAGCATATTGAACCTAAAATACTGAGAAAAATTTACCAAAACCAAACTGTCATCTTACACGGTATTGTTTCTACTGTGGATGTACTTCTCTCATTATTTATTTTAAAAGATCTAGGCTGAAACAAATAAGGAAATGATTACAGTCAGCAAAAGTTGCCTTGGTTCTTTACCTTTAAAATCAAGTGACAAGGTTGGATTCAATATCAATTATTGTGAACTGAAGCATGTGAGTCATTAACTATTTTCATCTCATTTTCCATTTTGATTTTATTAAAACTTATTTTTTCAAATTTTACTCTTTTCAAGTTCTTTGATGTTTCACCATACATACAGAGCAAGATTTCAAGTTCTGTTATTGTGGATACTTTTGCCTGTTAGTTCACATCTTGACCATGCTCCCTAATGTAAACCAAATTAACTATCAGAAGTGAATTATGTTTCAATTGACAATAGCATATACAAGGAATGAGATTCTTTATTATATATGCAAAACTAATTAAGCTACAGATTGACATATTAGTGACGTTTAGATAGAGCATAAAGCTTCTGGTAAAAACAGTATACATTTAATTCATCAACGTTTCAGATCACACAGCCTAATCCATCATCAGGGTAATGCAGATTAAACCATCCTAATGTTGGATTGCCAATATGATCCAAAATGTTGACTACAGAAATGTATGTTTTAAGTGTTATACTCTTGTCATGGACTGTGAAAACCTCATGATAATTATTGATGTTTAGTTTCTAGCCAAGTTATGCTCAGTGGAAGAGATAAGCACTTGATTAGAACAAGAAAGATGGAAAAGGAGTGTACCTTAAA